>CATIXY010000080.1:0-101416 GCA_949715475.1 Microchrysa polita
TAATGGTCTAATCACCGGGGAATCGAAAAAAAAAACATAAAATGGCCGAGAAAAAATATGAAACCGTTTTCGGATTATAGCTAATGGTATTCCCCATCGTTTGTGACATGTATATTCATGTGTATCATTTTTATTGATAAAATCGCAGCGAAATAAATTTCACTCTCGAGCTTATTTCAGCCCTTAAACACAACCTACTTATTCATTTAACTACAAAAATTTTGTTTTTCCTGAATTTAAGATGAGAAGACCTATCATCTTGATCCGCACAAAAGTTTCGCGAATGCGTATATACATATACTTCTATACTACACACAAAAACAACATCCGCAATATACCCACTTCAAGTGGATAAAATTGATATCCTGCTGTCCGCAAAACGACCAAACAACATCATCTATTCGGCTATACAAAAAAACCCGCATAGGTATCCTTTATGTCTTAATTTTCTCTATACAAACGAACCAGCGAAGTGTTTGCAGTCCGCCAATTTGTTGGTCAGGTATTCATAAAATTTTCAAAAGTGCCCACAACTCACACAAGCCAGCAAAAAGCAACTTTCTTTACTTTTTTGTAGTTCAATAAAATTCAATTACCGAATAACATCTTTCTTGTCATATAGCGCGCGGTAAAAACATGACGTTTGGGATACTCTTCGGTATCTGTGTACAGTGTCCTGTACACAGTAGTGTACTTTGTGTCGTACACGAAGGAAGCGCAAGCACTATAGCTTTCAAAATAGATGTAGGTACGCGATAAAAAGGACGAAAGCTGCAACGGAAGAAAACACAGCGAAATGTATTATGGGAGAAGAACGTATATACGAAAACTCGACTGGTGTCCTATCTTATACCGAGACGGGAAATGAAAGAATAGGGCCCAGGCGAACAAATGGCAAGGAGCAAGTATTGCTTCAAGGAGTTTACGAATAACGAGTACATGATGCGACTGAGTATAGTGGACTTTAACCCTTCTAGAAAATTGAAAATAAAATTTTAATAGAAATGCAATATAATTTGATTTTAATTGGACTTTATGCAATTGATGCGCTCATGTTAGCTGAATGCGTTTTATAACTTGAATAGTGTTATAACTTGAAGTAGCTATACAAATAGTAATAAAAAATCCGTGCGTCAATGAAACCCTTCTTTATCGATTTATGCAAACAATTCACATTCACGCTTCATTTATTCAGTGTCTAGCTGCATTTACGGCTTTCTGAATGATTGTCAAAGAAACAAAACTGAAGTTCGCCCTTTAAGAAGAATTACATCAAAAACACATTCATATTCGCGAATGAATACAAATATGTGTAGCGTCGTCGTATCCTGAATCCAATCGCCTCTAACATGGCGCCCCATTCCTTTCATTCAAACGACTTTAGTCGCAGTCATATAAAGTCACAATTGCTCGACCATTATCGGAAATTGGGTACTCAATGTTTTCTCGAGTGGAAAACTTATGAAATGCGTATCGGAAATTTTAGAGAGACGTCTCTATCATAATCTGTGATTATGTAATATACATAGCTTCATTTCATATTGTGGGGCCCTCAATAAAAATAAGTTGCCTTTGTCTGTTTCTTTATTTCGGCCTGTGCGAGTAGATACCTAATTTTAACTCTATAAAATCATAAAAAAATCAAAACTTCATCAAATAAGGGTTAAGAGTTTTGCTTCTATTCGAAAATAACCCGCAAGATAATGTGGCGAAAATTCGACTTGGTCTCAACAGAACATGCTGCACATTGAAATCGTTTCCTTAGCCAATAGACACTGACTGCCATGAGCCTTATAGCTGCGGGTATGCCCCAAAGAGCTGTTCTCACCAGGATGTACAAGTATGATGTGTATCCCATAAACTACGGTTCGTAGAGACTTGAACCGAAGGAAAAGAGTTTTCTTTTTCTTCGACAAAACACTAAAATGTGGATAGGATCTCTCAAATGATGAAATTTGTCTGATGTTGTTACGGTTTATGCGGAAGTTGTCTTCTGAAGGATGTTGGCAAAAAATTCGAAGAATCTAATAAGTGATTCTACATATCAATATAATTGTGTGAGTTAACTTGAAAAGGACGTTTGTATGGACACATGAACCCCCACTTTTCTTGTTTTCAGAAAATCTCACATCTTCCCGAAACTCATAGCCGTGAGATCCATCCTTAAGGTGTTTATTACACAAATCCCAAATTAAGCATTCTAAAGAGAGCCTTTCTCAAGATTTAATGAAAAGCCAAAGTCTGTTTAAGTTCTACCCGCTCCGTATTATATTATTATTATTAAACAGCACAATGGTGTAAAAAAAGCAAACTGCGCCCCTCGCGCAAAAAAAAAACTTTTTCATTTTACTTTTACCGTTTCCGATGGAAAACTTTTGTTTTAAGTATCTGAACTAATTTCACGAAGGGCTCGAGCATTTTCATTTAATTTAATATAAATATGTTTGCAGATAGATTGCTGTACAGTACAAACAAAACCGAAAGAAAAGGTGGAAGTAAGAGCTCAGCTAAATTGAAATCTCCCCGGGGCACAAGGAGTGTTGTACTCTTCTATACTATAGTAATCCCTTGTTCTGATGCCTTTGCGCGCCGTCACTCTTTATTGGGATTTTCCTGTCCCACGAATGGAAAATATTAATTTGAACTCTGTGAGAGATGAAAATTAGCGTTTGAAAACCTCTTTACTTGGTGCTTATTGAAAATTGTATTCTAGCAGAACATCAAGATTCAAAAATATCCGCGGGCAATGTAATGAATTTTTGTCTTGTGTCTTTTCTTGCCATGAGAATGAGTTTTAGAGGAGGTTTTAAAGCATTAAGAGCGGCTTAATGTGGACAATTATTCCGATTAACGTTCCAAAGAAAAATATTAGGAGTATGTACAATTGCAGATACTAGATTTTGTCCGATTGTATGATAATTGAAAGAAACGTAAAGAAAAAACAAAACGTTTCTAAATTCCAATTCACTTTAATTTCAGTGACGATTAACCTCCGATGCTCGCGCGTATGTGAGACATACGGTTTTTTTGCGTGCTCATCACTCATACGAGTATGTATAATACTAAACTGCTGGGGAGTCCCGTCTTCTAATCTCCTATAATGGTGAAAAGAAGCTTCCAGCCGCATTTTGAGTTCCGCAGGATGCTCGTGCTCCGAAGGACGAAGTAAATCGTATGTCTCACATACTCGCGATCATCCTCGTCAAAATTCAAAATTCAAAATTCAAAATTCAAAATTCAAAATTCAAAATTCAAAATTCAAAATTCAAAATTCAAAATTCAAAATTCAAAATTCAAAATTCAAAATTCAAAATTCAAAATTCAAAATTCAAAATTCAAAATTCAAAATTCAAAATTCAAAATTCAAAATTCAAAATTCAAAATTCAAAATTCAAAATTCAAAATTCAAAATTCAAAATTCAAAATTCAAAATTCAAAATTCAAAATTCAAAATTCAAAATTCAAAATTCAAAATTCAAAATTCAAAATTCAAAATTCAAAATTCAAAATTCAAAATTCAAAATTCAAAATTCAAAATTCAAAATTCAAAATTCAAAATTCAAAATTCAAAATTCAAAATTCAAAATTCAAAATTCAAAATTCAAAATTCAAAATTCAAAATTCAAAATTCAAAATTCAAAATTCAAAATTCAAAATTCAAAATTCAAAATTCAAAATTCAAAATTCAAAATTCAAAATTCAAAATTCAAAATTCAAAATTCAAAATTCAAAATTCAAAATTAAAAATTCAAAATTCAAAATTCAAAATTCAAAATTAAAAATTCAAAATTCAAAATTCAAAACTCAAAATTCAAAATTCAAAATTCAAAATTCAAAATTCAAAATTCAAAATTCAAAATTCAAAATTCAAAATTCAAAATTCAAAATTCAAAATTCAAAATTCAAAATTCAAAATTCAAAATTCAAAATTCAAAATTCAAAATTCAAAATTCAAAATTCAAAATTCAAAATTCAAAATTCAAAATTCAAAATTCAAAATTCAAAATTCAAAATTCAAAATTCAAAATTCAAAATTCAAAATTCAAAATTCAAAATTCAAAATTCAAAATTCAAAATTCAAAATTCAAAATTCAAAATTCAAAATTCAAAATTCAAAATTCAAAATTCAAAATTCAAAATTCAAAATTCAAAATTCAAAATTCAAAATTCAAAATTCAAAATTCAAAATTCAAAATTCAAAATTCAAAATTCAAAATTCAAAATTCAAAATTCAAAATTCAAAATTCAAAATTCAAAATTCAAAATTCAAAATTCAAAATTCAAAATTCAAAATTCAAAATTCAAAATTCAAAATTCAAAATTCAAAATTCAAAATTCAAAATTCAAAATTCAAAATTCAAAATTCAAAATTCAAAATTCAAAATTCAAAATTCAAAATTCAAAATTCAAAATTCAAAATTCAAAATTCAAAATTCAAAATTCAAAATTCAAAATTCAAAATTCAAAATTCAAAATTCAAAATTCAAAATTCAAAATTCAAAATTCAAAATTCAAAATTCAAAATTCAAAATTCAAAATTCAAAATTCAAAATTCAAAATTCAAAATTCAAAATTCAAAATTCAAAATTCAAAATTCAAAATTCAAAATTCAAAATTCAAAATTCAAAATTCAAAATTCAAAATTCAAAATTCAAAATTCAAAATTCAAAATTCAAAATTCAAAATTCAAAATTCAAAATTCAAAATTCAAAATTCAAAATTCAAAATTCAAAATTCAAAATTCAAAATTCAAAATTCAAAATTCAAAATTCAAAATTCAAAATTCAAAATTCAAAATTCAAAATTCAAAATTCAAAATTCAAAATTCAAAATTCAAAATTCAAAATTCAAAATTCAAAATTCAAAATTCAAAATTCAAAATTCAAAATTCAAAATTCAAAATTCAAAATTCAAAATTCAAAATTCAAAATTCAAAATTCAAAATTCAAAATTCAAAATTCAAAATTCAAAATTCAAAATTCAAAATTCAAAATTCAAAATTCAAAATTCAAAATTCAAAATTCAAAATTCAAAATTCAAAATTCAAAATTCAAAATTCAAAATTCAAAATTCAAAATTCAAAATTCAAAATTCAAAATTCAAAATAATTCTGGTCAGTTTAGTGGCAAGGCTTCCAAACCTACGTACCTAAAGACTTTATTGTAAATTCAAGTATGTATATGTAATTCGAATTATCCGAAAACTTTTTATTCTATTAGTTCATCTAAATTCGAACACCATTCCACAAACAGTTGGAGACTTGAAAAGCCATGTATGCAGTTTTTGAGTTAACGGTGGCAATCTTATAAATATCTAAGCTGTTCCCTTGTGTTCAAAAGTTGGGTGTACCCACACTCTCTCCTTCAAACCAACTCTCTTTCTACTCCAATCAACGGGGAGATTTTACCTTGCAAAAATTGGGGATGTCTCAAATTTTTTATATGTTATAAAGACAGGTGGGGTATATGCTGAATATTCCAGAAATCATTACTAGCAAATTTCAAACCATACTTGGAGAACTCTATACTAAAATGCAGAGGAGGCTGCATACAATGCGTTTTTGTGAATTTAAAATTGGCATGATTTTTGATATTTGTTCCATTTTCTTGGCGCTATAACTCTGCCAATTTTGATTGTAGAGTAAAACTTGTCAGATTAAATTTATAGGAAATTTTGTGTTCTACAAGATTGTCTTGGCGAATTTCGTGGTCAAATGGACTTTAAAGAAGTTACAGGTCAAAAACTGATGAAAGGGCCGATTTTAGGTGGATTTTTCAAGATGGCGGCGAGAGCGCAGGGGGGAAAGTGACGCAAACTTGGATTTTAACTTACCCCACATATCTTTATAACACAAAAAATTTGTGACATTCCCAATTTTTGCACGCTAACCCCTATTATTTCATCTCTATTGATTAGAGTATTTATTCTTCAAATAATTAAAAATAGGAAAGTAAACGTTCTTACCTCACCAACAAGTGGCTTAAAGAACTCATCCATGAGACATTTTCAATTTTCAACATTCAAACTTTTTTTGTTAATTAAATTCTTTCAATAATAACAACAGACAGATGCACAAAACTAATTAATTTCCACACGAACAAATTCGTAGCTTGCAAACAGCCCGCGTAATTAATTTTTTTTTATTTCAATTAAATTCAAAATTAACAATCAATATTGTGAAATAATTTTATTAGGGACAGGCGCGGGGCGCACGTTTATTTGGTCGATTATCTTTTATGGTAATTTCACTTGTAGATTTTCAGATTAATTTCTCATCGTATTGTTCGTCCATTATGTATTCCTAAAAAACACGGACTCTGGCATCCATTTCCATTGCTGTTGTCTTGTTGTATTTTTGAATTGAATGGTCGACGAATTATCATCATCATCAATGTGGCACGATAGCCCGACGTCGGGCCTTGGCCGCCTGAATCGTTGACCTCCAATTGTCGCGGTTACGTGACCTTGTCCTCCAGTTTCGGAAGCCCAGCAGCTGGTGGGCGTCTTCACCTACGGAGTTCTCCCAGCGAGCTCTCGGTCGTCCACGCAACCTCGCTCCGTCAATTCGTTGTGCGTTCATAACTTTCTTTGGCATGCGATTGTCGTCCATCCGTTGTACATGCCCCGCCCATTGCAGACGTTGAAGCTTCACGATTTTCGATACTTCCAGCTCATCGTACAATTGATACAACTCATGGTTGTATCGGATACGCCATTGGTCTCGCTCGCGAACGGCCCCGAAAATTCGCCGAAGGACCTTTCGTTCGAATCGGTCTAGCAAAATTTCGGAGGCTTGGGTAAGGGTCCATGTTTCGCAGCCATAACATAGCACGGGTCGGATGATCGTTTTGTACACGCGGAGCTTCGTGTTCCTGTGCGCAAGTTTCGAATTAATTATAGGGAGGACCGAGAAATATGTCGACGAATTATAAGCAAAAGAAAACCCTCCCTTTTCAATAATTATGTAAATCAATAGGAAGGAAAACGATGACAGCCGGGCAAAAACAATACAAGAACAACAACAACAGCAAATCTGTTCGTTCGAAGCACAACAAGAAGAAGAAACGAGACCTACTCATATTTCTGGTTGGCTGCCCTTACCAGAACTGATAGATAGGATTTAAATTAGAACCTTTTGTGCGCCGAGTTGCGTCGCGTGTAGAATTTTGATTTAAGAAATAAATTTAGATATTGATTTATAAGATATATATTTTAGCGGTAGCTAAATTTATATTTAACACAGTTTTATTGGTAACAGGTCTGCAAAAAAATGGAAATTTCGTTGACTCTGATAAACGATTCTTATGTATTTTGCCATGCTCAACTCGAATCTAAAATCTGTTATCTTTAATCACATCAGGTTTTCCCTCAAAACGTCCCTATCACAGTGCCCCAATGCCCCAATATCATGATGTCCCAATATCCCGAGGTCTCAGTGGCCCAATGTTCCTCTGTACCAGTTTCTCAATGTCCGATTGTCCTATTGTCCCAAGGTCATAATAATGTGCCAATATCCTAATATCCATTGCCCCAATGTCCTAGTTTCCCAGTATCCTAATGTCCCAATGTCCCAATATCCCAATGTTCCAATGTCCCATTGTCCCAATATCCCGATGTCCCACGTCCCAGTTTCCCCAGTGTGCCTATTGCCTCAATGTCTAAATGTCCTAATGCCCCAAGACCCTAATGTCCCAATATCCCACTGCCCAAGATCCTAGTCTCCCAGTGTCCCAATATCCTAATATCCCAATGTCGCAGTGTGTTTTAAAAAATTGTCAATGCGATGAGCCTAAAAGACGCAATTGCTGGAAATCTTTTGTTAACTTTACCTATTAATTTACCGTTATTCCATCCACTTATCTAAATTGAAAACATTGATTCTTTAGAAGGACCACCAGAGGATCATTCATTCCAAATGTCATAAAAATCCCATCACGGAGAGAGACAGTACCCTGCTAGCCATAATCGGTGAACGATAAATTCAAAGAGACGGGGGAGTGCAAAAATTGTCGTAGTATTCGTGAACACTCTCTCATCCACACGGCGTTGGCTTATGTACTTCGACTGAATCTCCATCACCCGATGACTGTCTCGATGAAGAGTCGGTGCCAATTCATCGAGAGACATTTCCTTGAAATTTCGGTCAGTTTCGCTTCCTTGTCGTCACTTTGCGCCGATGAGTAAAATTTTTCTTTGTATAGCGGAACCTTTTTCTTTTTAAAGTTGACCTTCGTAGTGTGTGCCTCTGCATCGAGTAATTTGAATAAATTCTTATTCTTCTTCTCTGTACCGTAACCCCTTGTGGGGCATGGTGCGTTCACTCAGCCGTTTATACGCTATTTCGAGTCAACGTTACATTGCATATAGCTTCGGAGTGCTTGTTGCAAGCACAAAGCACTATATATTTCCTATCCGCACATGTACGGAAATTTTGGAACACGCCGAGATTCGATCTCCGGACGTCTAAATTACTAGTTTCATCCTAGAGTGCGACTAAACCAAGTGAGCTACAGAGCGTGCTAAATGAATAAATAATTAATGAAACTAATCGACTATTTCATACGTTGTTCATCTAAAGGTCCCTCTAGATTAGGCGCCAAATGGCTGCGTCTCCAAAAACTGGCATCGCGTGCAGGCATTTGGCTGCTACTTAGCATCCACACTAGCAGCCAAATATAGACAGAAAAGGACATAACCAAAATTTCATCATCAATGTGGCACGATAGCCCGACGTCGGGCCTTGGCCGCCTGAATCGTTGACCTCCAATTGTCGCGGTTACGTGACCTTGTCCTCCAGTTTCGGAAGCCCAGCAGCTGGTGGGCGTCTTCACCTACGGAGTTCTCCCAGCGAGCTCTCGGTCGTCCACTCAACCTCGCTCCGTCAATTCGTTGTGCGTTCATAACTTTCTTTGGCATGCGATTGTCGTCCATCCGTTGTACATGCCCCGCCCATTGCAGACGTTGAAGCTTCACGATTTTCGATACTTCCAGCTCATCGTACAATTGATACAACTCATGGTTGTATCGGATACGCCATTGGTCTCGCTCGCGAACGGCCCCGAAAATTCGCCGAAGGACCTTTCGTTCGAATCGGTCTAGCAAAATTTCGGAGGCTTGGGTAAGGGTCCAGGTTTCGCAGCTATAACATAGCACGGGTCGGATGATCGTTTTGTACACGCGGAGCTTCGTGTTCCTGTGCGCATGTTTCGAATTAATTATAGGGAGGACCGAGAAATATGTCTTATTGGCTAGTTGTATCCGTCGCTTAATTTCGTCGGTTTCGTTGGCGTCCTTTGATAAGTTACAACCCAGATAGTTGAAGTTGTCTATACATACTCGATATTAAGGTCCCCCACTGTGATGCTTCAGTTTGCTGGCGTCCTTGTTTTCGATTGCATCATGGCCTTTGTTTTGCTTTCGTTGATATGTAGTCCAACTTCCTTTGCGGCGTTATTGAGGTTATGCAGAAGGCTTTCTGCATCACCCAACCTTCGAGACATGATGTTGATTTCGTCGGCGTACGCTACTAATTGAGTCGACTTGATGAGTAGCGTTCCGCTGCTGTCCATATTCATGGCTCGAATTACATACTACAAAGCCAGGTTGAAGAGCGTCGGCGCCAGCCCGTCGCCCTGCTTGAGTCCAGTACGAGTTTCAAATAGGTCAGTGAGTCGGTTCTGCACTTTGACCTGCGAGACGGTATTAGTCAACGTCATCCTTGTCAGTCGCACTAACTTTGCCGGTATACCAAAATTCAGCATAATATGTATTGTACAGTACACTTCGGTCGATACTGTCGTATGCCTGCTTGAAGTCGACAAACATTTGGTATACGTCGATGTTATATTCCCAGCACTTTTGGAGTAGTAGCTTCACTGTAAAAAGCTGATCGGTCGTTGAACGACCAGGTCTGAAGCCGCCTTGATACTCGCCAATGATTCGTTCTGCGTACGGATTAATTCTCTTTTCAAGAATTTTCGATAATATCTTATAGGCCGTACATACTAATGATATGCCCCTGTATTTCTCACACTTCAGCTTGTCACCCTTTTTGTGGATTGGGCAGATTATGCTTTTGCGCCAATCTTCGGGGATTACCTCGTCGTTCCATATTTTCAGCAGTAGCACAATCATGTCAGGCACGTTCCACCCTGCTTCAGTAGTTCTGCTGGGATCTCGTCAGCGCCGGGCGCTTTATTATTTTGAAGCGACTGTATGGCAAGACTCACCTCCTCTACTGTTGGGGGTAGAACGGGAGGGCCTGGTTCGGCTAACTGCTCAAGAGCTGGCTCCGCGGGGGGATGTTGATGGTGCATGGAGGAGCTCTTCGAAATGCGAGGCCCATCGTTTGTTGATGCTTTCGATGTCGCTGATGATGTTACCAACCTTGTCCTTACATAGGCTTGTCCTGGGTTGATATCCGTTCTTGGTAATATTTATAAGTTTGTACGTCTGTCTAATGTTCTTACTGGTTTATTTGCTGTAACTGCTCGTCAAAATGTGCGTTTCTTACGTCTAATTAACCTATTAGATACTCGCCGAAGTTCGTTGTATCTTTCTTTCTTGGCTCGGGATTCGCGTTGTGTGTATTGGCGATAGGCTTCATTTTTCACCTCAATCGAGGTCCTGCATTCGTCATCGAACCAGTCTGCTCGTCTGCGCCGGCCTTTATAGCCCACGCCCCACGACCTCTTCTGCGACCTTCTTGATGCTGTCTTTGAGCTCCACCCAGAACTCATGGATGCCTAGATTATTGATGTTATCAAGCATGGGCGACAGTTTTTCCTCAAGTGCTGTAGTGTACGCAGCCGCCGTGGCATCATCAATCAAATGCCATGGCGGCATTTGAAGAGCTTGGCAGGGTTGATTCTCGTTAGGTGCGCCGAAGAGATTCTGCACCTGTAGGTCGTCTTCACCAAATAATGATCGGTGTCGCTGTTGGCTCCTCGATAGGATCGAACATCTAGGACATTAGAAGCCCATCTCTTGCTGGTCAGTACGTGGTCGATCTGGTTCACGGTGTATTCATCTGGAGACTTCCAGGTCTGCTTATGGATTCGTCGATGAGGGAAGCATGTAGAGGTTATGACCAAGTTTCTGCCGCTCGCGAAGTCGATAAGTCGCTGACCGTTGTGGTTCTTTTCGTCGTGGAGGCTATGACCTCCAGTAGTTCCCCTATGCCAGTTTTCGTTTCCGACTTTGGCGTTAAAGTCTCCTAGCAGCAGCTTGACGTCGTTTGATGGAAGTGAGTCGAAGAGTGTTTCTAAGTCGTTGTAGAACTCGTCCTTAATCGCGTCTTCTTTTACTTCTGTAGGGGCATGCGCATTAATGAGCCAGAGATTAGCGAAACGGGTCTTAATGCGGATCGCACATAACCGCTCGTTGATGGGTTTGAAGCCGATAACGTGGTCCTTGAGCTGCTTATTTACGATGAAAGCTACTCCAAACTCCTTGTTGCCCTCCTCTTTACCACTCGTAAAAATAGTGTGCGAATTGAGGTCGTTAATCTCGCTTTTGAGCCATTTAGTTTCCTGAATTGCAACTATGCTCAGCTTGTATTGTTCTACCTGATCCAGGAGGGCCCTTAAGGCCCCCGGTCTATTCAGGGAGCGTACATTCCAGGATCCGAAAGAGTAATCAGTTGTTCGTTTGCGGGGTCGTCGTTGTTTTGTATCCGTCCAATCCGAGGCTTTTGTTTCAGGTTTCTTGACTTGAAGTTTTTCTTAGGATGAGTTGTCGGCACATCGCTAAACCATGATAGGGTTTAATCGTTTAGTAAAGGCCATCATGGACATGCCTCGAAGATGCTGCTTTAGTGGTTGAGTTAGACGTTTTCTGTCACCTATCACGTTAAGTAACCTGAGACGCTGCAGATGTAAATACAGCACTCAGGCGCAGCGGTGCTTCTTCCAAATGTCGCATCAGATGATTTGACTTAGCCGTTCACGTTACCAGGGGGCGCCCGCGCGGAGGACACATGGAGAAGTCTTTGCCCCCCAATATGGATATATACCCGACTGTATTACCAGAATGTAAGACCAACTTGGTATATGTTTTATTACAAAATCTTCACAAATGTATCAAATTCAATAAGTCCGGTATTAAACATTTTGAGTAATTAAGCATTCAGGTTTACAATATAATTCACAACTTCTTAAATATGGTAATATAATAAGGAATATATCATAATTCCTTCGCATTGAAAGTGAATACAAATTGGAATAAGTTTTATCAGTTTTGAATTAAATACCTTATTTTAATCCAATTTTGTATTAGCTCAGTATGAAGTGCCTGAAGGAATTAATACTTATTATATTAAAAAATTTATGTGACACCAAGTTTGATTAAGTTTTAATAGATATTATAAAAAAAAAGTAATATTTTGAAAAGTATTGAATTTAGATCTGTTTGTATTGCAAATCGGCTGTAATAAATGGCATGGTTTACAATTTAGTCCAAGAATTTTTACTGTGTAATAAATGCTAACGGGGCCGGGACCGAAAAAAAGGGGTAATAGCCGGGAAAGCCGTTATATCCGGGAGCGTTATAACGAATTTTTACTGTAGTTCGTCCAGAGGGGATGTTGTAGAGTGAACGAGCTAAATCCTGTATGTAGTAGTACGGACTGTACCAGTAATGTGAATTCAATAAAATAATTTCTCTTTCATCTTAACCGCCAGCGAGCACAGACGTGTCGGTCTTTCATTTCCACTATCTGCTGAACAAAAATTACATAAAATTAACGACTTAATTTCGGGTGACCTACTGCAATTTCCACCTTCACATTCTCTTCTGTAATTCCCATATTTTCTGCACTTCTATACATGTACCTACAGTGGGTCACAGCTTATTTCGACCACAACATATTAAAGACTTAAAATGCGCATAAAAACTAAATAAAAAAAATTTAATTTTTGTTAATCGCAGATTATCGTTTATTACAATTTTTTATTTTTATGCTTTTTTTTAATGTTTGAAAACCATTAAAACAACAAAATCAATGTCACAGCTTATTTCAACCAAATGCTTTTCAGCTGTCAGATTAAATCTTATGGTACCGTGTAACAGTTTTTTTGCATGTCTACATTTAAATGATTATATTTGCAGTGTGTTCAAGTTCAGTTTCCGTCAATTAAAAAAAATGAAACAAAATATGAAAACTGTAAGTGATCCATGGTTCCGCCTAATGTAGTTCCTTTAATATTTTATTAAAAGAAGTAGCCTCCTTACTACAATATTTTTTTATTATTTGTAAATATAAATTTCGGGAACGACACATTCCCTTCTTCAGTACATTTGCTACTAACTGTTGATTTTTTTGAAACATAATTATATAGAGGACGTTTTTAGTTTGACAACGGCACTTATAGACCAAGCAATGAAAGCCTAAAAAGGGGGTGTAGAGAACATCGAAGGGGGTGACGATTTTTTTCTTCTGTATTTTATCAGGAGTAGTTAGGAGGTAAAGGTACTAATTTTACTCGGAGCTGAGGGGTGCGCTAACGCGGGGAGAGGGGGTTAAAGGTGCAATTTTGTGCAATTTTTGGTGTTTTGGGCTATATCTCGAAAACGGTGAGTCGCACAGAAAAAAGTTGTGAGTAAGCATTAAAGCTTTCTAAATATCCTATTTATTTGCCCATACTTACATATGCAAAACTACTAACGGTTCTTCCGATATTGTTCAATAAAAGTAAAAAAAAATTTTTTTTTGCATTCTATTGACTCTGGTGTCTCTCCGATTTGTTTTTCAAAAAACTTTTGTAGGGTAAAGTTAGTAAGTGGTAAATTTTCCTTAATTTGATATACTTCTTCTTGGCTTGCTCCTATCATTCGAGAGTTAAGAGAGTCTCAACGAAGTAATATTCTGTACTCATCAGAATGAAGACAACCAATGTGAAAAAACGGCAGGGGGGGGGGCGGTTTTTTATTTCATTGATCCATAATGGGCGGTTCGGAGGAAAACATACTAAAAGCACGCGGTCATGGGGAGTGCGCTAACGTTGGGAGAGCGGGTTCAAATATCTCATTCTTGTGCTTATTAGCTCTATCCCCGCTATATCTCCGAAACCGCGAACTCTACGAAAAAAATGTCTGAACAAGAATGAAAGCTTACACAATTTCCTATATAGTTCATCTTACATGCATAGGTCGAATTTCTAACATTTATCCAGATATAGATAATTTAAAAATCAGAAATTTCACATAGAAAACATCAACACAGCCTACATGCATATAGCCAATCTATAGATACATGTATACCAATTATGTTGTGTGGATGTTTTCTATGTGAAATTTCTGATTTTTAAATTAGCTTTATCTGGATAACTTACGCCTGTCGTCCATTACCTGCTTCGAGCGGCGCGGCGCTCCCGCGCTTAAGGGCTCTCTTCTACTGCAAGCGTAAACTTGAGCGGCGCGGCGCTCCAGCGGCAAAGCTTTCACAAAATGTGCGAAAAAAAGCTTTTACTAGTAAAAGGTATAAGCACACACAATATTCAGAAAGCTTTGCCATTGTATTGAATGGAATTTTTGTTTATTTTGCATAGTTACGCCATATTTTGCTTGGTTACGCCATTAAAATTCGGAAAAGCTTTAAACGCGGGAGCGCCGCGCCGCTCGAAGCATTAGGGCTCTCTTCCACTGTAAGCGTAAACTTGAGCGGCGCGGCGCTCCAGCGGCAAAGCTTCCACAAAATGTGCGACAAAAGCTTTTACTAGTAAAAGGTATAAGCACACACAATATTCAGAAAGCTTTTCCATTGTATTGAATGGAATTTTTGTTTATTTTGCATAGTTACGCCATATTTTGCTTGGTTACGCCATTAAAATTCGGAAAAGCTTTAAACGCGGGAGCGCCGCGCCGCTCGAAGCAGGTAATGGACGGCAGGCGTTACCTGCAAGCTTTTCCGAATTTTACCGAGAGTGCATTCCAGCTCTCACAACTGGAATTTGCTTTACTTTGACTGCACGCACAACAGGAACAGCAGATGCGCACAGCAAATTCGTGAGTCGAGCGAGACTCGAGAGTACATACGAACTATCTTTACGAACTGCCTTCTAACAAAAACAAAACACAAGTCGTCATGCCAATAGTTTTTTCATGCTTCGCGCGACTCGTGCGATTGTTTCAATAAGTGTTGGATTTGACGCTTATTGCCGCACGAACTTCAGGCGTTGAGAGTTGAGAGCTACTTTTCAAATCAGGTGTATTGAATACACCAGATTTGAATAGAAGAATACAAATTTTGTATTTTATATCTAACAATGGAGATAATGAGAAATTAATAAATGCCGCTCATGGGCATTCCCCACTATGGGATATGCGGGATAGCCGGTACCACCGCCGGGATTTTCAATCAAAATTATGGGCTAGTATTTACCTTGATAATTTCCATTGTATTGAATTACATTTTTGTTAATTTTGCATAGTTATGATATCTTTTACTTAGTTACTGTTAGATGAAAGTGCGCAACGATTTTTTCAATCTAAAATGATGGCGTAACCAAGCAAAATATGGCGTAACTATGTAAAATAAACAAAAATTCCATTCAATACAATGGAAAAGCTTTCTGAATATTGTGTGTGTCTTCTCTATGCGATAAGAATAACCAGCCGACAGGTACTGAATATAGACTATCAGAAACCCGGTCCTAATGTGTTAACACGATTGGGTATCCAAACGACTGACAAACTTTTCCAGTGTCATGCTTGAAATAGATTACGCGCATCAGCAGCAGCATCGGCAGAATTTCATAGCTGACAAATATGCTGAATGCCAAGTTTTCTGCTCAACAATTTTGTCAGCAATGTAAAATGCATTGCGCTAGACGTTTCGCGATGCCGATGTTGCTGCTGATGCGCGTAATCTATTTCAAGCATAAGACATTTTGGTACCTTCAAATCGTGAAAACTACCCACAAAATCGTATAATGTAAATAATTTTCGCAATACTAATCGCTAATCTGCACACCCGAGCAACACTCCACTCTCCTTTGTAGATTATAAGCGACTAAATAACTCTTCCAGTGGAAGATGTGCTTACTTGTAAAAGCTTTTTTCCGCAAATTTTGTGAAAGCTTTGCCGCTGGAGTGCCGCGCCGCTCAAGTTTACGCTTGCAGTGGACGAGAGTCCATATACTATACAGGCGTACCTCGACTTAGGACGCTAATTGGTTCCAGGAAAATACGTCCTAAGTCGAAAACCTTGTAAGTCGAATAACAATATTACATGTAGGAAAGAGCACGGTTACAACTCAAAACTCGGAATTTTTAGGGTTTTTTAGATTTTTCAAAAAACCCTTATGAAATCGATTTTGTCCGTCCGTCTGTCCGTCTGTCCGTCCGTCTGTTCACTAAATAACTCGCGAACGGCTTAACCGATCGTCATGAAATTTGGTAGGAATTTGTAGAATGGTAACAGTCTTTGGCACGAAATACTTAAAAGTTGGTAGGACAAAAATAACAGGGTGTCCCGGACATTTTAAAATTTGTTCACTAAATAACTCGCGAACGGCTTAACGGATCGTCATGAAATTTGGTAGGAATGTGTAGAATGGTAACAGTCTTTGGCATGAAATACCTAAAAATTGCTATGGCAAAGATAACAGGGTGTCCCGGACATTTACAAATTTGTTCACTAAATACCTCGCGAACGGCTTAACCGATCGTCATGTATTGTAGTAGGAATGTGTAGAATAGTAACAGTCTTTGGCACGAAATACTTAGAAGTTAGTAGGGCAAAGATAACAGGGTGTCCCGGAGATTTAAAAATTTGTTCACTAACTGATCGTTATGAAATTTGGTAGGAATGTGTAGAATTGTAACAGTCCTTAGCACGAAATACTTAGACGTTGGTAGAATAAAGCTAACAGGGTGTCTCGGCGATTTTAAAAAGCCGACTTTTTTAGTTTTTTTCGGACATGGACGTACTCACATCAAAGAACTCGATGGGTACATTTCATATCAGTCGTTTTTTTCCAGTTTGGAGTAATGGTAACGGAGTTACAGCTAATATATCCAGTTAATATGTGTAGCCATGATACATAGTAAATCTATTTTTGGATTGGTCTAATTATTTAAACCAATCCAAAAATAGATTTACGAGAAGCATTTCATTAATATTGTGCATAATGCTTATATATTACCTATAAAATATATGTGCAAAATTATTCACAATGTGTGTATCCAAAATCTAAAAAACCCTCGTATTGCGGGCGCAGCCCTCTGTACGCCGGTATTTTTTAGTTAATGATACAGTTTTATAAGAAAAATGAACATTCAAAATAAATATGCATGTACAAATCAAGATTAACTAAATGTTCTTCATAACCCATCTTGGGCTCTTTTATTGTGAACTGGCAAAGATGTCGGGCCAATTTTTGTTGTGACATAAGTATTTAGGCAGACAACACTATGGTATAGAAAACTTCTTATTTTATTTTTTGAGGTGATCGTTTTATATTTCAAGAAAAATTCTCATTCTCGACACCAAGGCTTAAAATATGGACGCAAAATTGTGCAATTAGCAGTTCAGCTCGAGCTCAAGGGAAAAGTCAACACCATTGTAAAAGATTTAGCCCCAGCAAGTGAAAAAAAAATCAGGCAGCATACAGTCACTTATCAATCTGCAAAATATAAAAGGATTGAAGAAAATTTGCAGAGGGTATTATATTTCTGGCATTGAAAGAAACTGTTCCTCTGTTTCCATGAGTTGGGAAGTTCTGTGTACAAATAATATTTTTTTATAAATATAAAATTTAAGGAAGTCTAATAAGTAAAAAAGGTTATTTCAGAGTTACTATACACTAGCTAGACATTTAGCAACGCTAAAAAGGTTAAATAAAAATTTAGATATTTCTTTGCTGTCGTATCCTAGGGTGAATGGTGTATTCGGCTTAATTTAAGGCAGACAAATTAAATTGAATAGCAATTCACAATTTTATCGCTACCAATTTAAGGACGTACACTGCCAAGTCGTACCACCAGGGTTTTTACGACTTGCTAAAAACTCTCTATTGTGTGCGTGTTCCTTGGTTCAAATAAAGAATTTTGTTGATTTCTTCTATTTTCAGTGAGTGTATTCACGCACAAGTGAGCGGGCTAAAATTTTGAAACGAATTCTACTTATATTTTCCCTCACCAGAAGGCACACGCAAGTTAGCGGCAAAGGTCGTGTGTGAATGCAATAACACTAATGTCAAACATCATTCATTATTATAACAAAAATCATATAAAAACGTGTAGATGAGCATAATCTGCGTTATATTATTTCAACAATATATTTATATCTTCATAATTTTCAAATTTGTTTTCCCGCCATCTACTCCGATATATGGCTACTCCGTAGCGAAGCGTAGAAATTTTGCGCTAAGTAGAGGGCGTTGCGCTATGTACCACAAACACTGAATGCCTTCTGGTGTAGAGTAATGTAACCAGAATTCGCTCAATTTTTATCGGCGAAATGAACTAAGCGTAGTGAACGTAAATACAGTATCACATTCGAAAGGCTCAAGCACCTTATACATGCTTACGAGGTTATATTTTGCCTAGCTAATATCTTTTGGTTGTTACCTCACTGTCCGGAGTTTGCCAAACCGCACTTTACAAAAGATCAACGTTGTAGACAACATACGCCTGGCTAAGGGGGAATTCAACAAACGTTATTTATTTGTTGAATTCCTCCTTAGCCTCTGTCTATGCCAGAAGTATGTTGCCTACAACGTTGATCTTTTGTACCGCGCGGTTCGACAAACCCCGGACAGTGTGGGGCCGGCATTAGATGTATGCTTCATTTTCCGGCATACGGTGCTGTTTAATTCTTAAGTTTTAATGATTGATTAGGAACTGTTTGCGCCGCCGCTGGATTTTTTGATTGGCTTATGCTGGTCTAATCCTGTACCCTAGCGTTGAAATTTACTTCTTTAAAAGATCCTTAACGAAACAACTAATTGCCATTACCAAAACAAAACTGCTTCTTCAAACTTATACAAATAGGATAAGAAAAATAAGCTCTATACAAATAAATTAGATAGTGCAGTCATATTAGCATTTCAAATAGAAAAAAATAGTGTAAGGCTAATTTTTGGCTACTTTTTGTTGTTTTTGAATCAGTGGGCTCCCAGAAATCTACAACTGATTTTGCTAAAAAAAATTTTGATCGCAAAGGTCCCAAAAAGGACAAAAAAGGATACTCTTTAATCCTTGACCGGAGGTCGGCATGCGGGGTATCATATCAAAGGGGACGTCGAGTACATTACATATCCGGTGTTTCATGTTTCAAGGACCCTCAAAGGAATAAATCGAGCTTAAATGGAAAATTTTCGAGGTTCCCGTGTATCTTTCTAAAGCCATAACTACGAGAATAATTCAAGTTGTCCCTACTTTTATAACTTTTCAGAATCTAAAATAGCTGGAGATTCTCCCATTAAATTTGCTAAGAAAAAAGTTGATCGGAAAGCTCTGAAAAAGGACATAAAAGGGCACTAATTGCACACCTTAGTCGAACGTGGGCATGTGGGGTGTCATATCAAAGATGACGTCAATTAAACTCCATATCCGGCATTTGTTACTTGTTCCAAGGACCTTAAAAGGACAAAATTGGGATCAACTTAAAAATTTTTGTGTTTCCCGTATCTGTATCTTTCTAAGGCCGTAATTTTCCATTTAAGCCCGACTTATTCCATTAAGTGTCCTTGAGACAGGAAACAATCACCGGATATGCAATGCACTCGACGTCCTCTTTGATATGACACCCCACATGCCCACGTTCGATCAAGGTGTGAAATTAGTGTCCTTTTATGTCCTTTTTCAGAGCTTTCCGATCAATTTTTTTCTTAGCAAATTTAATGGTAGAATCTCCAGCTATTATAGATTCTGAAAAGTGATAAATGTAGGGACAACTTGAATTATTCTCGTAGTTATGGCTTTGGAAAAATACACGGGAAACTCGGAAATTTTCCATTTGAGCTCGATTTATTCCTTTGAGGGTCCTTGAAACAAGAAACAAACACCGGATATGTAATGTACTCGACGTCCCCTTTGATATGATACCCCGCATGCCGACCTCCGGTCAAGGATTAAAGAGTATCCTTTTTTGTCCTTTTTGGGACCTTTCCGATCAAATTTTTTTTTAGCAAAATCAGTTGTAGATTCCTGGGAGCCTACTGATTCAAAAGCAACAAAAATTAGCCTTACTCTATTTTTTTCTATTTGGAGGCCTGAATTGGGATATTTTGACTGCACTAAGAAGCTTTAAACTGAGTAAAAAAAAAGAAAAGAAAATGATGTCTTAATATCTGCTTAATATGTACTTGCACGCACGTGTGTTTTCATACGATTTTTTTTCAAATAGCGTTGTAAGTCAAAACGAAAATTGCTGTAACTCGAGTCGTGGCCTAAATTGTTCACGCGTTGTAAGTCGAAATGTCCTAATTCGAATCGTCCTAAGTCGAGGGATACCTGTATATACTTAATGCTTTTGCTCTACCCATGATTACCGAAACTTACAAAAATTAAAGTTAAAACACAATTTGAGAGGATTAAAACAAAAACAGTTAGGATGTGACGCTAGCACTTTCGAAATAACGACCGAATCGCAACTGTCCCTATTCAAGTGACCAAACTTTGAACATAGAATTTATTAGTGCATCAGCATAATGTTGATGAAACATAACTGTTGTTATTAAATGTTTCTTTTTTTTCTCGCAAACTATGAGCAACATAATAGCCTTTGTAAACAAATACTGAGTTATGCTCTCTGCTGCAAAGAAAAGGATATTTTGAGATAAACAACTCTCGAAAAGTTTGTCCCTATTCAAGTGACTGGGAGTGTATGTGGGTGAGTTTCAATCCGCTATTATTTCTCGTAGTTCATTTCCCTCCTTATGAATTTTAGGTTGGCATCTAAGCCTAAGTAGAGACGGGTTGGGCATCTTCAGCTTACTTATGTTGGGGAATATTGTTGATGCTTCTTTAAGGGCTCGATCTACTCGCTTAATCGATTCGGGTAAGGGGTCCTTTCGCAGGTGGAAAATGCTCCCATTAGCCAATTTATCCTTTACTGCCTGGCCTGGCCAAAAGTGCATTCATACTTAAATATGAATTCTGGTTCTTGTGCTTTTAAACCTCACTTAAATAATGTCTGGTTGAAACAAGCTGTGACATAGTTTTACTTACTTTTTGTTATTCATTCTTATAAATAATTGAAGACATTAAAGTTTAAATAAAAAAAATAAAAAATAAAAATAAAAATGTATATCTATATACACTACACTATTAATCTGCGTTGAGAGTATTTGATTATCTTCTCCAGTTTAGTTTTTATGGATGTTTAAATTATTTCACAGCAAATGGTTGAAATAAGCTGTGACCCACTGTACGTACATATGTACACTCCCAGTCACTTGAATAGGGACAAACTTTTCGAGAGTTGTTTATCTCAAAATATCCTTTTCCTTACAGCAGAGAGCATATCTCAGTATTTGTTTACAAAGGCTATTATGTTGCTCATAGTTTGCGAGAAAAAAAAGAAACATTTAATAACAACAGTTATGTTTCATCAACATTATGCTGATGCACTAATAAATTCTATGTTCGAAATTGGGTCACTTGAATAGGGACAGTTGCGATTCGGTCGTTATTTCGAAAGTTCTAGTATCGCATCCTAACTGTTTTTGTTTTAATCCACTCAGATTGTGTTTTGACTTTAATTTTTGTAAGTTTCGGTAATCATGGGTAGAGGAAAAAGCATTAAATACCGCGGAAATGGCTCAAATCGATGTTTTGAGAAATGAACAACACAGATTACGCGAAATTTCGAAAATAGTGTAAAAACGTAAATCGGTTGTGTTTAACTATTTAAAAACAAAAGTGGATATGGACGAAACATAAAAGGGCGTACGCGAGGTGCCCAAACCGCCAAAGAGAAAAGCGCCATTCTGCGAGCCGCCTCTAATTTTGCACTATCAGAAAAAACCGTTAGACGCAAAGAGGAAAAGCCATCCTCTGGATTTTGCTCGCCAAAATACGTCAAAGCGGCAGGGATGGAACAGGGTAGTTTTTTCGGATGAAAAGAAAGTCAACCTGGATGGCCGAGATGGGTTCCATTTCTATTTCCACGATCTACGTAAAAACGATCGGTTTCTATCAAGGCATCATAGCAGAGAAGGTAGTGTCATGGTTTGGAGAGCTGTCTCTGATTTTCTTCTAAGTTTTCTTTCGTTTTAGGTGTGAGGAATTCCTTATTACACGTTGTACTGTTGATAATCTAGCTGTAACGCCGACTTTAGCTCCAATGCTAGCCGCTGATACACGGAGAGAAATTTCTGTAGTAAATTTTATTAAAACGAGTAATAAAATTCACTAAAAAATTAATAATTAATATTCATTGCCAAATCAATTAATTGTTGTCGGTTTACTACAAAATGTTGTGAATTTGACATATCGGTTGCTAATACAATTTTTATTACATTGTAATGAAAAAAGTTACTACACACTATTTCGGTAAAATTTAATTACAAATACAATAAATTTTTCACCGAATTCTAGTTCCTGACTAGCTTTGTGAAAACATAAATGTCAAAAAAAAATATTTTTTGTGTGGAGAAATAAGTTTGTGTGTCGTGTCGTGCAATTTCAATTGAAGATTATATTTCAATTTAGTCGTGTAATACGTGGTAAGTAAACAAACATTTACAATTTGCCTTTTATTTTTCTAAATTAATTATTATATTATTACAGGAAGTAAAAATTGAATCGACTAAAGAAGCCAGAATTTAAGCATAACAAGAGAGAAGTTTTTAGTTTTGATACAGCTTCAATCTGAAAATTGGAATGAAGGCGGAATTCACTACACTTATATTAAGGACAAGGTGATTAATAAATTTATATTAATTGTAATACAATATTAAGATACAATACAAACTTTATAATCCAAACCAACGAAACATCATTTCCTGGAAACAAACTTTATTTTTATATTTTATTTAACGTTTCTCCTTCAAAACTTAACTGGTCGATTTTTATTTTTCCTTCCAGGAAAGAACTCAAAAATAGGAATGCGAATCAAACGAAATTCTTCTTGCACAAAAAGTTGACGGAAAGATAAAATGGTTTCTATTCGATTCCAGTCCAAAACTTTGATTTGCTTTGATTTAATCCGGATTATAGAGAATGCGATGTATGTTTTAAATTTAAATAAATTTAATAATCATGTGAAATCTTCCTAGGATTAAATAAATAAATATCATACTGTTGCATATAATTTTCATTTATTTCAGAACAAACGATAAAATGCACTAGTTTTTTTCACTATAAAATGCGGTTAAATTTTATTTTTTTGAATGGTCATTTTTTTTTGTGGTGAAAAATTACTGTAAAAATTGTTATATTTATTAATCTGTAATGAAATTCGAATTGACACATAGTTACCTTTTATTATTATCAACAATAAATTATTACTACGGCTGTAGTGAACTTTTACAGTAAAGGATAGTTAATTTAATTAAAATGTAATAAAGTTATTCACAACGCGAGTAGTTAATTTTACTACAAATGCGATGGGGTCAAAATTCATTACATTTTTGTAAAATTTACTACCGAATTGATAAAATTTCACTATTTTTTTCTCTCCGTGTAGTGCAAAATTAGAGGCGGCTCGCAGTATGGCCCTTTTCTCTTTGGCGGTTTGGGCACCTCGCGTACGCCCTTTTATGTTTCGTCCATATCCACTTTTAGTTTTTAAATAGTTAAACACAACCGATTTACTTTCTTTCACTATTTTCGAAATTTCGCGTAATCTGTTTTGTTCATTTCTCAAAACATCGATTTGAGCCATTTGCGCGGTATTTAATGCTTTTTTCTCTATCCATGATTACCGAAACTTACAAAAATTAAAGTCAAAACACAATCTGAGTGGATTAAAACAAAAACAGTTAGGATACGATACTAGCACTTTCGAAATAACGACCGAATCGCAACTGTCCCTATTCAAGTGACCCAATTTAGAACATAGAATTTATTAGTGCATCAGCATAATGTTGATGAAACATAACTGTTGTTATCAAATGTTTCTTTTTTTTATTCTCGCAAACTGAGCAACATAATAGCATTTGTAAACAAATACTGAGTTAGGTATGCTCTCTGCTGTAAGGAAAAGGATATTTTGAGATAAACAACTCTCGAAAAGTTTGTCCCTATTCAAGTGACTGCGAGTGTATTTACATTTTTAAGAAATCCACATGCATTGCGGTAGATGCGGAAATTCGATAATTTTTGGCAATCTTAAGAAGCTCATCAAACGATTGTGGTTAAAAGTAACTAATTGAAATTCAGACATGCAAATGCATGCAAAACAGTATAAAATAGAAATGGCTTGTACGCAGCATCAGTTCATCATTAGTTTCAGTCCGTGTTGTTAGCTAGAACTAGACGTGTTAGCAACCGCAAGATTGCTGTGTGAATGTCAAAGTGTAGTTTGATTACTTAAGTTGCATTAGAGTTAGCCTTCATTTAGTGAGCTGTTCGACCGCTTAGTGTTATGTCAAAATGCATTCAGTAAATCGGTTTCTTTTAGTAGTAGTTTTATGGATTTATCTGTTGAGTGGCGTCGAAGCCTACTGGGATCGTAGTTGTCCCAAGTGTGAAAAAGGGGATGTTAGATTGAAGGCAGTGTCAATGGTAATGTGTTTCATAATACAATTAGTCAGGGGCGAACCCAGGAATTTATTTCGGGGGGTGATTTGTATTTGCAAAGTGGCTCATGAAATCCAACGCTTAAAATGTTCTTATACCTTAGGCTTAAGAGTGCCCATATACTGTCCGATCGATTGACCAATCGCCCGTACAGCACATACACTATGCAATTTATCGCGCAATCTGAAATGACAATCTCGCGGTCCACACGAGACAACACAACATAGCGAAAATTATATATTTTGTGGCGATGGACGATCCATTGCTACTTTCGATGGAGAATGGGCCTGTCTAGACACTCAATTTTCGTTCGTCTTCGTCATTTTGACAATTGAAACTTCGGATGTCTGCGCTATTAAAGAAAGGTATTCATTTTTGAACGCGATTGCAAATGTTGAATATATCAACAACTCACTATCTATTCATACTATTAACGAAAGAATTGATCATTAATATGTCCTGAACAAAGCCGCGACAGACATCTAACGATAAATAATGAACAGATGTGGATAGAATGAAGCATTCATCTCTTCTGATTACTTGACGCAATGTTGAAAGTGGAAACGGAGCTTGAACAAGAAGGGAAGACAAAAGCGCGCATGTGTGGACATAGCCAACGACCGCCACAAGCACAACATGAAAAATGACCACTGGTTTATTTCAACAAATCAGCAACTGAAAACACATGATTATCATGACAGATTGTATGAAAAATTGCATGGCAATATGTTCCACACGTCCAATAAAAAAAAAATGGATTAGATGGTCACAAACACCTTCCAATTTATCGGGCAATCAAAAAATTGCTTCAATCGATTGGAAGGCCTATGGACACTCTAAAACGATAGTCTGACGTCGGGCATAGTGAAAATCATCACTTAGGTATTTGATTTATCAATAAAGATATGTTGTGTGAATTTTATTCACACCTATAATTTTCATTTTAAAATTTCGGGGGGTGTTTCATACCCCCAAATCCCCCCTTGGGTTCGCCCCTGCAATTAGTACATATGCTTTATGCTCTGATGAACACAACGCAACGTACCTACGGAACCATCAAAAAGTGTACTTTGTTTGCTAATACATAGAAAGATACATGATTTTATTTACTTGTTAATTGTTATGATTCGTTTTTTTGCTTTAGTTAAATTGCTTTAATTTAGTTAGAGATTTTTTTATTAAATTTAACCGAACGCATCCCATAAACGTAATTAACATAATTTTTTTTATCACACCATATAGTTATTTCGTCACGGCGATCGTTCACCAACTGAAACATACCCCTTGGATCCATACAAGGATTACAATTGGCCCAATGGTCCGGGTGCCCTATCACCGGTATGTATGTCCCTTTTCAAAATTAAGTTATTGTTTTAACCTAAATTGCTTACAGTTAGGTGCTAAACAACTGTACGAATCTGGACTGATTAAGTCAACCCGATATTCATCTTTGTTTTCAACAGAATGTCCCTCTAATGAAGTCTGCAGAATTAATACAGACCGAATATCCATATTGAGTAGTTCAGTTCAAAGATGCATTGATAGTGTAATTAGTTTCCTGGATGGATTTCTTCGAGTCGAGTGGCCGGCAGATATGATCGTGGTCATACCTCATGACGAAGACGAAGTAAAGATGAAATTGATAGGTTTCTTGTTATACTGAACTAATAAATAGATCATTCCAACTATGCTTACAGATGTTAGCGTTTCCTGGGAAAACATGTCCTCGATATCCGTCAGTATTTACACCGGTGAACAATCCCCGCTTTAATCGAATCATAGATTTTAATGGAAGAGAAGGTCAAAACCTGATTGGATTTTTGGAAAACAACACGGGAATGGTATGTGTCCTTTTCTTACTACGCACTTAATGCGTTTCATTCGTCTAGGAAAAAAAACGGGATAGATTAATAATTTCCCTAGGACATCATCGAATAAATTTATTTGGAATGTTTTCCTAACTTGTTGTGATTTGGACTAAAGAAACGCAACTATTATTTGATTGTATTCAGTTGATTGAATTTCCTTTGTGTTTATAAAAACAAAGGAAATTCAATCAACTGAATACAATCAAATAATAGTTGCGTTTCTTTAGTCCATTCGACATTCGAGACGACTCGAGAATTTTTACTTTTGGAAGACGCTCTATTAATTCAGGATGACAATGGTCTCCCATTACCCGAATGGGCACAATCGATATGGCAGCGCTACCTCGTCCCGCTGAGTAACGCCGTATTCGACATCGTTAGCGAAACTGCTCTAATGCGCACTCGAAGTGCTGCTCTTCTCAGGGATATGATCGCTCGACTGAACGCTGTAAAAGAGGGTACAACTCATCAAAATATCCTTTTATATTCGGCTCATGATATAACTGTTGCGGGAATGTTCGGACTTTTGGGAGTTCGAGAGGAAATCGGCATTGCGCGTCCGCAATACGGATCCGCATTGAATTTGGAGTTATACGAAAATACGGCATTAGGTAATAATGACTATGAAGTGAGATTGGTCTATTATTCTCATCATGCCGTCGATAGTCCTACTGATGTGAATATCCCGGGCTGCAAGAAGCCGTGCCGATTTGTGGACTTTGTGAATCGTTTTAGTACAAAATTGACGAAATCGTTTGATGAGATATGCGATGTTTAAATTTATGCAAAAAATAAAATATCTTTTCATTTGGTTGGTTGGTTTTCCATACAACTACAGGGTGTCCGGAAACTGCCGCATAAACGCACCGGATTGTGATTCCTCATGTGATTTCCAGCAAAAAAGTTGTAAGGAACATACCTCTTCAGCTTAACCCTTTAGCTGCCACAGGCATTTAAAGATTTTTGAAAAAATTATTTTCTTGCACGACTTAAAGCCTAATATCTCCAAAGCTAGACCAGCTAAAATACTGAAATAAAATGATAATTTACCTATAAAATAAAACTAACCACACTAAAATCGAATAAGAGGTTTGATTTTTACAGAGCTTCAAAGTCAAACTTGCGTGATTTGACCCAAAAACAATTTTTTTTCCATCTCAATTTTCTCCAACTTCAGCCAAGGTGAGGTGCTTGTACGATTCTTTTAAAAATTGGCGCATAGTCTTGCAATCATATCTTTCTTACATCATTTTAATCTAGCTCCATTACTTCTAACAGTTTTTATACGTTAAGTGTAGAAAACTACGGTTAATTTTAGCTCGAATTCAATACAATTCAATGCACACTGCCCCTATAGATCTGCAATTGGTAAAATCTATTCAAAGTATTTGTCGAAATCGAGCCAAAATAACCCTTGTTTTCTGCACTTAACGTACTGTTATAAATAATGGAGCTAGAATAAAATGATGTAAGAAAGATATGATCGTATGATTATGCGCCAATTTTTAAAAGAATCGTACAAGCACGTCACCTTGGCCGAAGTTGGGGAAAATTGAGATGAAAAAAAAGATTGTTTTTGGGTCAAATCACGCAAATTTGACTTTGAAGCTCTGTAAATACCAAACCTTTTATCCGATTTTAGTCTGGTTAGTTTTAGTTTATAGGTATATTTGTTAGCTGTAATAATCATTTTATTTCACTATTCTAGCTGGTCTTGCTTTTGAGATATTAGGCTTTAAATTGTGCAAGAAAATGATTTTTTCAAAAATCTTTAAATGCCTGTGGCAGCTAAAGCGTTAAGCTGAGGGGGTATGTTCCGTACAACTTTTTTGCTGGAAATCAACTGAGGAATCATAATCCGGTGAGTTTATGCGGCAGTTTCCGAACACCCTGTATAGTATGCAGACTGGTGTTTAGTCATATCTAGTCATTATCGAGTGTTGAACGGAAACTACATAAAAAGAAGGGATTCAGCACAAAACTGCGTTGCATTTAATTTACTTTCAACTAGATAATTTAGAAACGGTTCTATTATGATCAGTTGGTTTGAATTTTGAATGACACTTTGTATGCTTTAAGCCAATGCCGGATTATCCTTAAGGCACATAAGGCACGTGCCTAGACGTAAGCTGACCATATCCTAAAGGGACCAATGCTGTACACACAATTTTGAAACCAAAACTCACACCATTCGTAATGACGAATATCGCTCTGAAGTATATCCAGAACATCGTGGCTTGGTTGTTGCTCCTCAAGGAATAAAAGCAATGCAACAATGTCGAGGTACCACTTTTATGGTAAAGTAAGTATCATTTTCCTGTGTTCCTTAATAAAGGGTTTCCCAAAAAGAGCGCTTCGTAACGTACACAGAATAGGGTTTTGTATGGAATAACATTTTTGGCTAAGGGCCTTCACAGCTTTAGTGGTACGTGCACTAATTTTTAATTATTATATTGCATATCTTATAAAATTTTTCTGAGATAGCCCGGAATTTAGGGCTTTGGAGCAAAGCGGAGCGACCTTAAATTTCGGAGCGAAAGAGCGGACCGTTTTTTTTGCAGTCTGGAGCGGAGCGACTTTTGCTTTGAAACTTGCTCCGCTCCGATGTCTTTAATCATAAAAATGTATAGAAATTTATCAATTGATATGCTATAGTTCCGGGATGGCTTTTCAAATGAAAACATAGAAAATTCTTTGTAAAAAATAATTTTTTCGACGAAATTTTTCATTTTATGGCACGATTTGATGATTTTGGACGATTTAAAGGCGAAGAATTCGTTGAGAGACTTGGAAAATTTCGGATTATTGTGAAATTCATTGTAATAAAAAGAGGTTTTGCGTTCTTCATTATTAAGAATTTCAAGATCATCCATGACTAACGCTCGTATTTTTTTTAACGTAAAAAGCAGGACAAATCCGCCAAAAATCGTCATTTGGCCGGACAATGCTAGTGAAAAAGCAGGACAGAAAGAAGGACAGCCAGAAACACAAATGCCTCTGTAATATTTGTGTACCTTTCGAATTTGTCAGATTTTTTTGCAAACTCAATGGCTGCACTCAATGGCTGCATTCAGCGAACGAAAAATATAGCAGAAAAGCTCTCTTCCAATTAGATTCTCATTTCGCATGAGCGGAGAAAGAGGTCGGTGGCTGGCAATTCTTGTAGCATTTCCAGTGTTTTTCCAATAAATTTCATTCGCTGAATGCAGTCAATCTTTCTGAATCGAAGCAGGGGTGATGACTTGAGTCTCCTATGGTATACTAAAAAAAAGAACTGCATATTTTCCTTGTTAAAGTAGGTACAGTCGAACTTCCCATAAGCGGACACCATTGGGGATTGAGATTTTGTCCGCTTATTGGAAGTGTCCGCTTATGAGAATATTTCACAAAGGAATAACATTCTATAAAACTAATTTGGACTGCGCTGCGAATCCATTCAAAACCACGATGTCTCATTTCAACCGTGTTTCTTCAACTCAACTCAATTTTTTTTACCGAGATCGACAACTTTTTTTTTTCGTGAGTTCTAAAATGACTTGTTCTTGCACTTTTTCTTCAAAAGACAAATTTTTTTTTTTAATTTTTTTCATATTTTTAAAGAATAGAAAATTGCACGATTAAATGCCGCGACATAAATTGAACTCCTGAATCTCTGAGAAATTCCACCTACACGGAGAGATAAACAAGATTTGTGCAGCGATTTCCGGAAAGTGAATTTTGCTTTACGCAAAAGACCGATTTTCCGGTAATTTCGAAACTTCTTTGCTCGAAATGCACTTCTGTAATGCTAGAATTTCAATTTTTTTTTGTAGAACTGTCCGTTTATTAGAGACTTGCTTGTTCAGAAAGGGTATAAAAGCACTGTCCGTGTCGGGTTATGAGAGTGTCCGGCTATTGGAAGTTATTTTTCTAGTAAAATATAAGGAAAAACGTTGGGGAAAATAAAAGTGTCCGTTTATGAGAAATGTCCGGTTATTAGAAGTGTCCGTTTAGAGAAGTTCGACGTACTAACACCGTCAGTTCAAGTGAAATCCATGCAAGTACTGTCAAAATTTTGATGATCGTGAAATCGAATTCGCTTGGTGGTCCGCACTTCACATGAAAGTCTGCACACCGGTTTTTGACATTTCGCCAGCGAAAATAATGCAGTTGCACTTTATTTCACAGTGAAAAGATGTCATCGACAATCAATGAAAACGCGAGTGAACATTTATCTCACATTGAGTGACTTGCTTTTTATTCACGCAATTTAAGATAATGTTCACTCGCGTTCTGCGATTGATTGTCGATGACATATTTTCACTGTGAAATAAAGTGCAACTGCATTATTTTCGCTGGCGAAATGTCAAAAACCGGTGTGGAGACTTTCATGTGAAGTGAGTACCACCAAGCAAATTTGATTTCACGATCATCAACATTTTTACAGTATTCGCATGGATTTCACGTGAACTGACGATGTTAGTACCTACTCTTAGCGCGAATTGAATTCACATGCCGCTTGAATTTGGTCAACACTGAGCACGGGATACACTCTCAAGGAGTATTAACATTGATAAGCATAATCTGTCGGGGGTGTTGTCGCCTCGTGAAAAGTGTGTCCTTATAGTCCAGTACAATTGGTTCAAAATAGCCCCAAACCTAAACATCCAAAAAGAAAAGAAATTTGTGATGCCAAATTGTTGAAGACACTGCCTAATATACGCGGTAAAAAGTTACACTAATTTGCGCCATGGGTTAAGGGGGAGGGGGTTGCAAAGGGGTAAAAATTCAGTTTCTTGCAAATATCTGGAAAACTATGAGTCTGACCTTAAAATGTCCTGAGGACGAAATAAACTACATAAAATTACCTTTGCAATGATATATTACAGTCTATAGATTTTCTCAGAAAATTATACCCTAGACCCAAAAGTATTATAGTGAATTTACATTTTTTTAGTTTTACATTTTGCTTTGTAACTCTTCATAAAATAGATTTAGGATCATAAGATCTTGCCCATATATTGTTAACAAAACTTGCTTGATTTGTACCAAAAATTTAAGTGCGCCGCCCATTGACGCCCCCCTCACTCCTCCTAGCATTTTTCAAAAAGCCATGCCTGTAGCTCCATTTCAAATTAAGCAAGGCAGATCAAATTTGGTGGGGTGCCTAGTCTAAGCCCCATTATGCTCCTTACTAAAAATTATTAGCATCCGATCAAAACAAAGGGTACCCCCATACAAAGTGACCCAAATTTCTTAAAAATTTTACATTTTTTCACTTCTAAATTCTACCTAAAAAAGAAAAAAAAATTTATCTCTTAGAACGTCCTAATAACAGTTAATTGTAGTCTTCTGAATGTATATCCGAAAGTTTGTACCAGAGCGTGCCTTAGAAGTACAAAAAATCGAGTTTGAAGGTTGCTAGTACACGTTACTCGAAATATTCACAAATAGTCTTAGAACTGGTATCACTGACCTTCAAACCCAAGTTTTTGATACTTGTAGCGTACGCCTTGGTACAACCTTTTGAATATACATTCACAAGACTACAATCAACTGTTATAATGACGTTCTAAGAGATAAATTGTTTTCTTGTATTTTACATAGAATTAAGAAGTGGAAAAACGTGAAATTTCTTAGGATTTTCTTTCACTTTGTATGGGGGGTACCCTTAGTTTTGATCCGATGGTAATAATTTTTGGTGGGGAGGATAATGGAGCTTAGAACAGGCACCCCATCAAATTTGATCTGCCTGGCTCAATTTACAAAGAAGCTACAGGCATGCCTTTTAGAAAAATGTTAGGAGCAGTGAGGGGGGCGTTAATGATTGGAGCACTCCAATTTTTGGTACAAATCAAATACATTTTGTTATCAATATATGGACAAGATCTTATGACGGTAGGTATATTCTATCAAGAGTTACAGTGCGAAATGTAAAACTCAAAAAATGTAAATTCACTATAATACTTTTGGGTCGAAGGTATAATTTTCTGAGAAAATCTCTAGACTGTTACATATCATTACAAAGGTATTTTTTTTTAGTTTATTTCGTCCTCAGGACATTTTAAGGTCAGACTCATAGTTTTCCAGATATTTGCAAGAAACTGAATTTTCACCCCTTTGACACCCCCTCCCCCCTTAACCCATGGCGCAAATTAGTGTAACTTTTTACCGCGTATATTAGGCAGTGTATTCAACAATGTGGCATCAAAAATTTCTTTTCTTTTTGGGTGTTTAGGTTTTGAGCTATCTGTACTAGACTATTATGCGAGTTGAAGTTTTTACTAAGATTCTAATAGGAAAGATGTCCGGCTTACCATCGTGCGATAATTCAAGAATGCTGTACATTTTGCTGTACGCTTCTCAATGCTGTACGATAGGTCTAAATGCTGTACTGTACAGCGAAATGCTGTACGTATGGTCAGCTTAGCCTAGAGGCCCCGCACTCACAGATGCCCCGCACTCACACTGATAGTGACCCTGCGAGCTTTTATATTTTTTTTTATAATAAATATAAGTCTTTTGTTCTTTGGTAAGCCCTCGCAAAAAGGAAAGTAAAACAAGCTAATCCCTACACGTGATAGATCTAGTGGCATAATTTTATCCTTTCTGTATTGCCTTGAGAATAATAAAAATTGTCGTTCCAATTGTATAAGAAGTTGTAAACTGATTTTAGCTAAAATTGGGTGTGTACTTGAATGTGAAATAGTTTCTACGACAACTGTACGATATAGATGTCCAATTCAGACCGAATTCAGAAATGCGGTCTCAGAAAAGGTGCGACTGTAAAATTTGAAGATTTACAGCCAAAACTTTTCTTCCAAAACCACTTTCCCACTTACGTCAGGCGAATGGTCGTGAAAGTGGCTCAAGAGGGTATGCCCTGCCCCCTGCACTGTCTGATATTATATGAGAAATCTATAGAGCTTTGTCTGAAAGCTAAAATTCAAATTTCCACCACCTGAAAACTTTTTAATGCTACTTATGGGATGTTTCGCCTTACTTTAGTTTTTGGCTTCCACCTCGGCCCTCGTTCTAGGTGGAATGACAATGAATGACAACTCTAATGATGGCTATAACATTATCTACAACTTTTGTATGCAAACTCTTTACTTTAAAATCACTATGAAAAAGAAGCCATATGACTATTGGATAAACTGCAAGACAGGGTAAATTTTGACACTTTGAAAAACTCTAAAATATTTATAGAAAGCGTTTTAGGGTTTACAGCAAGTTGAAAGCTGATTTCTCTGTATTATTTGATTATCAAAATGGCCATGCTGAAAAGATGAGAAATGCAGCAAATATCGAAATGATCTTGAAGACGAATTTGAATTATTAGGAAACTGCTTTCTTATTAAAGCGATAGCCTTAAGGATATATTAAACGATGCCCTGTTCTGTCAGTGAGTGAGAACGAAGTTTTTCAAAGTTGGCAATAATTAAAAACGAAAAACGTTCTGTAATGAAGCAAAGTCGACTAAATGCCTTAAGTTTAGTTTATATTGAAAGTGACATGGCCAAAACACTAAATTTTAGAGATGTAACTCAAAAGTTTGCAACTCAAAAAAACAAGAACAGTCAATAATAATTAATTTAGTAACTTTTTGTATCACAAATGTACTTTAAACTTTTTGCGAAATAAGATACATTTTTCGTATTTCGTAAACTATTTTATTTTCAAAAGTATTTCTTACACATAATTTAATGGTTTTATTTGAAGGTAGTTCACAAAAAAGGGGTTCTAAATTGTTTTATGCCTAGAGGCCCCAAAGGGTCTTAATCCAGCACTGCTTTAAGCCTACCGTCTGTTTAAAGGCAGAACCTATTATTTTTTACCGCTTTCATTAACGACATTCTGTCGGATCTAATGGTACCACTGCTATCTTGATAGACAGGCCGGACTGTCGAAATTCGATATCGAAAATTTGGGTTCTTAGCGCCTGTGTTTGTTTCTATTGCAATTGTTGTAATACGTGGTACTTGGGGTTCTTAGCGACATTTTTATCAGCTGATAATCTGGCTTCTATATCTAGATGGCGCTGATGAATCGAACAGAGAGAATAAGGAAGTAATGCCACCGTATATATACACGAAATTCTGTGAAGCAATTCTACTACATATGCGGTGGTAAGAGAGATACACACCCTCTACTGCACTCCACCCGCCCGGTCCATATGCTCGATATATCATTGCACCGACTTGTCAATCTGAAATTTCCCCTCGAACATATGACCGGGGATTTTTGCACCAGCACATCAAATTAATTGTCCAAAATAAGTTGTATATGCATTGGCGCCGATAAAACGGGGGACATAGTTTCTTTTTTTTTTTTTTTTGTTCATAGGTTACACTTTTTTATTTGCGCACCAATTTTGACCAAACTTGGCACGAGTGTGTTTCTATGGAAAACACCAAAACTATCAGCGAAAAAATGGAATCGGACCATGGGGTAATGGGGCTGCCATGCAAACCCAAACCCCAAAGTTAAGCTCTTCTAAGAAACATTTTTTTTTTATTTCAGCACCAATTTCGACCAAAGTTCGCACAAATGTGTTTCTATTTGTGCGCTGGTTCAAACCAAAACTCCCAGAAATGTGTTTCTTTGCAAGCTACAAAATATATGTCGTAAGTCGATGGAATCGGACCATTGGATCATTATGCGCCAACCACCCATAACCCCTAAAATTAGGTTCCCCTAAGATTTTTTTTTAGCTTAAATTCTATTCAAACCTTATATCAGTGTGTCTTTATCGAAACTACAAAAAATAAAGGGGGGCTTCGGCCGACTTGAGAGCTGTTACTGCTTTGAATAGCAGCAGCAGCGGCAGCATTTCATGGCTTACACATATGCTGGTTACGTTCGCAATTTTTTCACTGCATTGTTCTTGCTTTTAGTGACGTCATATGATCGTTTTTGTTGTTTGTTCACATTTTAGTAGGCAGCTTTGACGTAATTGATCAGCTATTGGGCGGCATACAGATAATATCATTGTGATCATAACCTCTGTTTATATCCATCTCTTTAGTGTTCAATGTGGGATCAAATATAGACAATTCAATTCAATTCAATTTATTCGGTTCAATAATACAATCAGAGTTCTACATTCTAATGTTTTTTTTTAACCTACATCCCCCTGAAAGCATGCTTGTGGTGGAGGATGGATATCTAATTTGAAGCTAGTTACATTACATTATATTTATTTACTTATAAGAGTGAAATAGTTAGAAAAAAATATTCTTGTAGGCATTGTATAGAATAAATTGCATGTAAAAATAAACAGGAACTCATTAAAGTCTTACGAAAGGTTGACAAAACTAATTTGTTCTTCATTCTTAAAAGTACATTATTTCATTTGATTTGTTGCGGTATAGTCTAGCCGCCAGGAAACTGCCGATTATTTGTCAGCCTGTACCTTAGAATGCGCATAAAAGAATGAATCGGAAGTTCATACGAAAGGTGTTTTATATATTGTGGAAGCATATTAAATGTTGTAGCAGTCGATGTCTTAAAGTATGATTGGCCAAGCCTGGTTCGTGAACTAGGTACAAACCAATCTGTGCCATTTCGCCTAGTGACATAGGTATGAGCTAATGGTGAAAACAATTCTAGCTCTAAAATCAACTTGGTACACCTGACAAAATAGAGCTGCCTAACTTTTAGAACAGGAAAATATTCATAGAGTTCTTGGGTGGGAAAGCGTCTGTTAACTCCTAAAATGACCCTCAATATCGAGGCTTGAGTTATACCCAGGGGTTTTATATGAGTCGCATATGTACCTCCCCATGCGATGATTCCATATTGTAGGCTTGATTGAAAGATTGCATAATACACCATTAAAAGATCTTGAATGGGCAATAGTGGTTTAAGTAGCTTGAAACTAAAAATTAATTTATTTAATTTAGAGTTTATCATTTGTATGTGTTCGGTCCAACGTAAATGAGAATCGACGGTAACCCCTAAATATTTCACACTTGTTGAAGTTGTTAATGCTGTGCATGTGCAAATTGAACTTTCGTCACATGAAGCATTATGCATAATTATATTTAGTTCAGAATTGGGAAGGCCTGACGCTGTACAACTGAATGGTATAACTTTTGTCTTTTCGGCATTTAATTTTAAGCCATGTTTCTCGAACCAAATTCTTACGGCTTGCATGATTTGGTTTCCTTCCGTGAAAGCATTCGACCATGATTTGCTAGCGATTAATACTGCTGTGTCATCAGCGAAACCCAATATTCTTTTATTTGGTCTGTTGCTCGTCATAGAAAAGATAGAGTTTACGAAAATAATGAATAGCAAAGGTGACAGTATGGTACCCTGCGGTACTCCAAAAGGATTATTCTTCAGTTGATCACTGTGCCATTTGTCAACTCTTACTATTTGTGGTCTATCATCGAGGTAAGATTTGAACCAATTCAACGCGTTACTAGTTATCCCTAAGCTACCTAATTTTTGTATCAATATGGAGTGAGGTATTGAGTCGAATGCTTTAGCCACATCAAGAAAGATACCCAACACTTTATGGCCTCGGTCTAGACCTCCATATGTAAAACTTGTTAATTCAGAGAGAGCACAGTCAGTACTCTTTCCATTTCTAAAACCAAATTGAGACTCTGCTAAAAGCTTATTCTCTTCGACAAATTTGTTTAGTCTTATTTTAACACAGTGTTCGAACACTTTTGCAAGAGTGTTTATTAAAGAAATGGGTCTGTAGTTACTTAGCTGCTTACGATCTCCAGATTTAAATACCGGGGTGACTATTGATTCTTTTAAAATTTTTGGAAAAATTCCTTGCTTAAAACTTTTATTAATGAGTTTTGCTAAGGGATAGCATATGATGTGTTTTATATGTTTTAACGCATATGATTGGATACCATCTGGTCTGCCAGAATTTCTTATTAAATACTATTGTTCTCATAAGGCAAAAATTTAACTTCATAAAAATGTAAACTGGCGTTGTTAAGTTATACCTTGCCAAAAGAATTTTCTCTCGCCGCTAGACACCATCCAGTTCCGGAGTTCCGGACAGTTCAAGCACATTCGTGGTAGAAACTCATAAGTGTTGGTATGCAATCCGAAAAGCGGTATTTTCCCTATACCGAACGTATTGTAATTCAAAGATAAATGTAACCGCGCGGCATGTGTAGATTGTAGTGGGTGAACTATTGTAGGGCATTGCAGGGGATTTGTTGTTGATTGCGACATTTCAAGGCTCTAGCTGCCAAGGTTTAGAGGTTACATCCGTCAAAAGATGAGATTTTAAGATGAAAAAATCAGCCATTTTACTCTATTCCGATTCCTTTATCAACCTCTATAGGAAAATGCATACTAATGAAATGACTCAGCATGGGTAGTTTTTTTTCCCAAATTTCATTAAAATCCATTTAAAACGGCGTTACAAGCCGTGCTCTGTGGCCATGATTGTTCGGTCACTACTCTGTGATATAGAGATTATTCAGAAGAAGATGATAAGAAACATTCTTATTGTAGAATAATAAACTAACAATGCGACTAATAAGTGGTATGGCTGACAACCGTATCACACTCCGAATTTTGTTGCCTTTGTAACGTTAACGATTACACATGCCACACGGTAGTCGTCAACCCATCCTCCACTAGGAGTTAGGGTAAATCAAGGTAGGTAAAAGCCTAGGGGAACGACATGGCATCCCTATCATAATAGAAGAAATCCTTATTCTCCTCGTGAAATATTGCCACCAGGTTTAGATAAGATTTATACCTCAGGCTCGTCCTTTGGTATTTGGTTTACTATAATTCGGTGACTCACCCCTCGCTCCGCTCAGATCTCACAATGTCAGTCTCAGCATTAAGGTACGTGTTCGTAGAGACGACTCTTGGGATGATCGCTCAGCGATCGTAGTTTTGCATCCAATTCCGAGCCATATTTGCATGTTTTTGTAATGGTGTTACTTTCCATGTGTCGACCTTAACATGTCTGTATAGAAAATATGCGCGTATAGTGGTCAGAACCGATGGTTTAACTGCGATCGCTAAGCGATCATCACATGAGTCGTCTCTACGAACACGTACCTTTAGAGAATTCGCCAATATTTTTGCGAAGCAGTGCTGAAATAGGATAAGACGAAGTGCAAGCGCAGCGAGCAGTGAGCTAATTGAAAGCAATTTGTTGGATTTAGATCTCTGGCTCGTCCATACATTTACTCAAATCCTATAGCTCGTCTGTTAACTAAGATCTCGCTGTCTGTCACCCTTTTCACAATTCGCCAAAAAGTTGATACGTAGCGATGCTTGGAAATAGGATGAAGCGAGCGCAACAAGCGGTGAGTTAATGTCAGGCAATTCGTAAGCTTTATATTTCTGACTCGTCCATACATATACTCAGACCCTGCACCTCGCCCTTTACTCCGCTCAGACCTCGGTTTATCTGTCTCGCTATTTAGTATTCGCGACGTAGTGCTGTTGCGGAACAAGGTAAGTCCAGCGAGCGGTAAGCCAATGGATGAAAATTCGTAAAATTTAGACCTCTGGCTCGTCCTTAAGTTTACCTGAATCCTGTGCCTTGCCCTTCGCTTCATCCAGACCTCGCCATGCCTTTTGCGCTTTTCAGAATTCGCCTAAATTTGCGACGCAGTGATGGTGCTAAGAATGATAAGGCGAGGTGCAAGCGCGGCGATCGGTAAGCCAATGGACGCCATTTCGTGAAATTTAAACCTAGGACTCGTCCGTATAACCTGTAGCTCAGAATACTCTGCGCGCTCACACTCTGTCTGTCGTGCATTAGAAAAACAGCCAACATGTTTGCGACATAGACCTCGGACCTGGAACCTGGATATATGACTCTGGATTTGCTTGACAACCGAATTCCGCTACTTTGTGTACAGCATTGGGCTTTTGGGAGTCTGGTCACCTTATTATAGCCTGTATATTTTAAACTTTAAATATACCTTTCACTGAAAAATTTGAATATATAAGTTAAACCCCCCCCTTGGATGATTCCTGCGCACGGGGCTGGTGTGAGCCACTCCAATCTGTTGAAATGTTTTAAGTCCTACACTATTAAAATACTCATTAAATTTATTTGCTATTTCTTTCCCATTTCGATGTAGATTTAATACTTCATTCCCAATGATTATTTCTTGGACTCGAGTTTTTTGAGTGTTTCTACCTGAATATTCATTAATTATACTCCAATATTTAGATAAATCGCCTGCGTTGTTTTCCAACTTCCGTTTATAGTACTGTGTTTTTGCGGCGCGAATAAGGGTTACAAGGTTGTTTCTGTATTTTTTGAAATATTCAATCAATCTGGTGTTGAAAGGCTGCTTAAGAATTCGTTGTTTGAGCTTGTCTCTTACTCTAATAGATTTTACTAAGCAAGGTGTCATCCAAGGTTTTTGTGGGGATATTTGACGGGAGTAAGTTTTTGTTGTTGTTGCCGAATTTATTTCTGTTTGGATAACCCTACTAAACATTTCCAGAGAACTGTTGATATCTTCATAGCTGCAGATGTCATTAAAGTTGAATTGTGAGAGTCGTTCTAACAATAAATCCTTATTCAGACTCTTAATAGAGTTCGTGTATGGAATTCTATTAGTTTGTTCTGAGCCCAAATCAATCGTGAGTATTTGAGTATAGTGGTCCGTAATATGTGATTTTAATATCGCTGATTTTATTTGATTATGATCAAATACTTTCTTGGTTTTAATATAGATATGATCGATACAGGACTCAAATTCACTTGTTACACGTGTAGGTTTATTTATGTAACTCTTATACCCTAAAGCCTGAAGGACTGAATTGTATGAAGTAGCGGTGGTGTCTAGGTTCATTAAATCAATATTTATATCCCCGAGCATAATATTGAATTGCCTGTCTAACTGGTGTTCCAGGAACTCGGAAAGACTGTTTATAAATATGTTAGTGTCACGTGCCGGGGACCTATATATGGCGAGTATATTTATATCGCAATTTTTTAAAGTTTTGATGTCAATAGACAAGCCAGTTGCTCCTTCTATTGAAGCCTCTGTGACGTAATGTTGTAAACCTGCGGGTATTAAGACACACACGCCATCGCATCTATTAAAGTGTTTTTGAGTACTATATGCTGTGAACCCTGGCATAGTAATCTGAGATAAGATAACTGAAATTTCAGCCTGATAGCTCTCCATATGAGTTTCACTTAGGGTAATGACATCGGCATCAACAGAACACGCATTTAATATGCTCGTAAATTGATCAATGTTTTTCAATTCACTTCTAATATTCATATGAACTATATTGATTCCCCTAATATGTTTTTTACTAAAGTTAGAATTTGTTTCGAGTATATCAGGAGTTACATCAAAATCCTCTATGGATTCAATCAAAGAAATAACCATTTAATCGATATTTGTTATAGTTGTTTTTGGCAAACTGTTTTGCTTTGTTAAGAGTACTGAAATTAATTCTGTCTATTATTTCATAAATTATTAATAGTGTAGTTCCTAGGTGATTTCAGATTGCAAAGTGTGGTGGAGAAAATTTTTTTTTTGTTTCTTATGTTTTTTGGGGTGCTGAGCTCGAATCCGGAGCTTCCCACCAAAATTTCGTTGCGGAACAGGGTCAAAACCGCGAAAAATCAAAAAATTTTCGGAGTTTTCCCGTTTTTTTTGTTTATAACTTCGAAACTGTACATTTCTCCGTAAACCTGTCCATGAAAATATTAGAGAAAACATAATTGCGGGTCCAACGCGCCATTAATCATTAAAATGTGTTAAGCGGTATTGCTACAATTGAAAGACATTTTTTTGGCGTTTTTTGCAATTTTAACCCTTTTTTGCAACGAAATTTTGGTGGGAAGTTACGGATTCAGGTTCTGCACCCCAAAATACATAATGTACAAGAAAAGTGAAACTTTTGCGACCAAAAATAAAAAACCGTTCAATCTCAAAATGTTATTCATAATATGGAACTATGTCAAAAATGGCAAATTTAAATTATCAATTGTAGTAGTGCGGCTCAACGGATTTATAGTATTTATGTCTCTTTAGACGCGCAATTATGTGCTCTCTGAAATATTAATGAAGAGTTTTTCGCAGAAATAAATAGTTTCAGAGTTAGGGGTCAAATAACGAAAAAACAGCAAAAATTTTTGGATTTTTCTCGATTTTAACCCTGTTCCGCAACGAAATGTTGGTGGGAAGCTCGGGATTCGTGTTCAGCACCCCAAAAAACATAAGAAACAAAAAAAAATTGTGTCCACCACATTTTGCAATCTGATGTACTAGGATTATCACCTGGATACTACACTATAAGTTTTCAAATAGTGTTTGTAAAATTGAATTGATTATATACAATGTACGTGAAAATTTATCGAAATTTGGTTTAATATTAATATTTACGGGTATGTTATAAATTGAATTTAATTTTAGAAGAATGATTTTAATTAAAATTGTAGTTAAAAAGTTCATTTTAAAATTTAGTTAATCAAAGGTATATTTAATGTATTTTATAGAGATGCTAATGTTTCGTCATTTGAAATACGAATTGCTTTACAGTTTTCCTCTTTTTTAACAAAGATTTTACCTTCTCGTATCCATGTATACTTGTAATTTTTCTCTTTCGCAATTAGTTTCGTTCTCTTGAGGAGAGCCGCCACAGTTGGTATTAGGTGGTCGCCGACATATACTCGCCCGTCTTTTAGTTGACTGTTGACACTTTTCGCGATTAGTCCGGGACCAATATTGCAGCTTTTGACTTTAGCCTTAAATGCTCGAATAAAGTTTTCTTTCGTGGAGAATTTGTTGAATTCTACGATGATCGGGGTTGCGTTAGTGTTGGAGTTTCGGTAAATGCAGTGTATTTCAGTGTCTTCGACTTTCGTTTCGATGCTTACAGCCACGGCCTTAACAATAGAAGTTAAATTTTCTTTCGGGGTTGGTTTGATTCCATTTATCTGAATGTTGTTCCGGCGTAGCTTTAGTTCGATACTGTCATTCCGCAAATGAAGCTCGTGAATTTGCTTTTTCAGTGAAGAGTTTTCTTCCACCCGAATGGTGCCAGAATTATTTTTTTTGAATTCCATAATTATTTTTTCGTGGGTTGTAGACTGGACCACCCTGAGCTCAAAAAACCTACTTATTCTACTTAGGTGTCCCAAATGTCCTTACAGGAGAGATTTTTCGTCCGGTACCATATGGTGACGCTGGCACCGAAGGGGTACAGGTTTACCTACATCGAAAAAATATGTATCTGACATCGCAAACTAATAAAAAATGCTAATTAAATTCGTATTCAATTTAATTCAGATTTACTTTTGATTAGAAAGAATTCAAAAAATTAACATAATGTAAGAACGAAATTAAGTATTAGTCGCAGGAGTGTGATATCCCGCGAAACATTTGACGCAGAGGCCAACATCGCATTTTATACATCGCGTTCTTCCTTTGCTATTGCACTGCTCACCCGCACAACGCCTCCTCTTTGTAATATCACCCACAAAATGATTTAATCCATCATAGCGAATGGATCTTGTCATATCTGTTTCGCGTCTTTGTGGCTTTGGACCTGGTTGAAGTGGTAGTTCTCCATAATGCTTGCAATAATACAAGGCGATTTCGCGCTTGAACTCAAGTTGGGAAATTATTTTTGATCCCCGTTGTAATTGCCAAGCATTATTTACGGCTGCGTCCACCATCCATGTCCAAATACAGGACCACCACTTTTTTCCCCGATAGCTTATCCGATAATTATTCACATTCTGATCTAGGCGATCAACTCCGGCCATGTACTTATTATACTCGCTGACAGCACTCGGTCGCGGAATATTTATTTTTTTCTTTGCTTCACGTGAGTAACGAGAAGCGTTCGATGTAGGTACTTCACCATGGCATGTTGATGCAATGCAAACGACAGAGTTGTCCACCCATTTCGTTACTTTGATGCCAGTTGCCTTCATTTCCACTGATTCGGAGGATCCTCGAGGCATTTTTATCATATTTTTTTTGGTTGGAAGTGGGCATGTTGCTGGGATGCGATTTTCCCTAATTGTTCCCGTGCCATTGTAGCCTCTTGCTTTTAGATAGGTTAGCAGCGGCAGTCCCGTAAACAAATTATCGAAATAAAAAGAAAACGGAAGGTTTTTCACTTCTTCTGGAAAGTCGTCAATCATTGACAGCAGCGGTGCGGCACATTTACCAAATCTTTCCTCGTACTTCTGGTTCGAACGAGGATTTGAGCCTTGGTATATTTCGAAATTGATCAAATATCCGGAGTCCGTGCACAATGACCACACCTTGTACCCAAAACGCATAGGTTTGCCTTTGATAAACTGTTTGCAGCCGTGTCGGCCATAGTAGGCAATCATGCTTTCATCATAAGACAAATGTTGCGTTGGGTGGAAATTTTTTAACATATTCCACTTTAGGTGGTCAGTTATCGGACGCAGCTTCCATAACTTATCCTTGTTTCCGTCAGGCGCTACTAAATCCGGCTCAAAATGAAGAGATCGGAGAATCTCCTCGAACCGGCCACGCCTCATTGAATTGAAGACTAGTTCATTACGAAGATCAGCCGAGCTACTCCAGTACGCTTTATAGCTGGAAAGAGGGTTGTATCCAGTCACCAAAAGTATTCCAATAAAAGTCCGCAACTCTAAAAAACATTTGCAATGAAGTGTCAAATGAAACTAACAAAAATATCAACTTACCCCTAATTGAAATTGGATTAATTTTTCTATCGGAAATTTTATTGGCATATTTTGCAGAACAATCGATTATGTGTTCTAGTAATTTATCATCAAAGAAGCGCTCGAACAGTTTATGCGGTTCAATATCGCGGCAATCGTCAAAATTCGGTTCTGGGAACACTGGTAGCCCACTACTTTTCGATCCTTTCTTCCATGTAAATTTAGTTTCTTTATTAGAAGCCGGCAGAGGTATATTGGACGGAGTCGGTTTAACTTTTCGAAGCCGCGTGCTGTGTTCCATCTGCGGCATATTCTCACTCATGACTTCAATGAGAACCCCTTCGATATCATTTTCGGAATCATCATCAATGTTAAGTGTCGTTGTATGGCGACCATCCCGAAAAACGACCTCACAACCGGCAATGAGTTGATTTCGGGAAAGATTGTCAATCATCCCGCGTTCATTTTCATCCCCATCATCCTCGCAGCTAATATTTCCATCCAGCTCAGGTGGTTCGATGAATATGCCATCGATTTGATCCTCGAACGCAACATCGTCAGCAGCACATAACTCCTCGAGGTAATCTGCGACCTCTTTCAAAGAAAGTTTTCTGCATAAAAAAAATAATTCATTGATATTTTCGAAAATATCGGTCAAATTAGAGATTATTTCTATTTATTTCTTGGTACATTTTAACCTGTACCCCATTAGTGCCAGCGTCACCATATGGGACCGCTTTCGCTTAATAACGGGAAAATGTTCCAAAAGCAAACACTTAATACACAGCTTTATTTTTTTATTATAATACGAGATCTTTCCTGTTGTTTGGTATATTTCCCACGTACATAGGTCACAAATTGTATTTACAGTAAATTTACTTACTTTTGTTGATTAGCCATAATGCACTTTTTCGCACTTTGAAAAATACTTTCACGTTCACTTTTTCACTGTACTCACTATACTGATTAAATTTACTTCAAACACGAATTGTTTTGTTGCGGCGAGTGCTACTGTGAGTATTGATGACAACTATGTATGTGCATTTCGTAACATAGATTTATCGCCAGACGTATTTAACGGGACATCATATGGCCGTCACCATATGGTCCCGCTAGCACTATTCGGGTTAATATCTTTATTTCGGTCAGAAATTCCCTGAACTGCTTGCTTTGTTCATCGAACTTTTCTGACATGAACTTGATCGAAGTCATCATTTCGTCGGATTTCAGTTCCTTTTTAAGACGATCGCATATTTTAGTGACAAGTGTTGTGTTGTCACCAATGGCATCTACGATTGCTGTACACGTTGAGCACTTCCAAGTATCACGCTTCACGCCTAGACTTTGGAGTCGTTTCGTGGTTTTAACGTTGCAGCAGGCGGAGTGAAAGCAGTTTCTGCAGATAGTGCACGTTATTTGATCTTTTGGATCATTAAAGACATTGCTGCAGGTGAAACAATTTTGTGCCATATTTAATATTTTACAGCTGATAGTGGAGTGACGTTTTAATCAAAGTCTGTTAACACGCACTCAATCGGGTTTTCACTATCATGTATTATTTATTTTATTCGCGCCAATATCGTTCCATTCACACTCAATTGTCACTTTGCTGTATCAGTCTTAAGTAAGTCTTGCTCAAAGAGATTTAATAGTCTAAGAACTCTTATACGCCGCACTTCACTTCCACAACTTATGTATTAGTTAGCAGAGTTAAATTTATAAGATTGAAGTCTCTTTGGTGTACAATAGCACTTATAATTTTCGAAAAACTTTTGACTGATTTGGGGCTTGTGTATGCAGACTAGCTGTCAAATATGAAGATCACAACTTTCAGATAGACGCGAACATGCAAGACCTGGAGAGTGCATCTATCTGGACGGAGCTAGGAGCAGATATTCAGGTTTACTCCACATCATTTCTATTCCAAAAATTGTCGTAGATAACTTTACAGACATACATACATTCATATTTCCTTATTTAAATTTTTTCAGCATCAAACATATATCATTAGTGTTTTATTTTCTATTTATTATTAACAATATACATGCAAATTATTCATCATCATCAATGTGGCACGATAGCCCGACGTCGGGCTTTGACGTTTGACCACCTAATGCAAATTAATCTCACATTTTAAATTTTCCCCCAAGCCCCTCCTCATAAGGCACTCAGATTTATACGGCGCCTATGCATAATTTCCCCTGTACTAACACTAACCAAACTCTTCAGGCTAAATTGCTTCAATTCTCTCGCACGATATTACTTCCTTATTCTCTTTGTTCTGATCGTTGATGGTACTCATAAGAAGTTCGAGGCCTGTTCGCTAACCGTTAACGGGCAGAAAGTGGTCCTGCCTTGGCTAGGTGGCGTGGCTCTTCTTTTGTTGTGAGAGTATACGACCTTATTAATATGTCTCTTAGATTTTGTCATATACAGATCGGTATTACATTCTATTTTAATAGCGTAAATCTTCTATAGTTAAAATATCTTTTGCCTTCGAATGCAATACAATGTAGGTAATTGAATTACGGTTTGGCATTAGGCTAATGAGCTAATGTTCTATGACGTCCATTTATTGTGTCCATACTCCAGAGATTATTCCATACTTCTCCTCTACACAAAGGTGCATTGAGCATTCGTGATTCGTGGTAATTTAAAAAGGCCTAATGGCTTTTAACCCTTAGTGGGGCCCGGCGCATAAAATGCATGCATAAACCAGTTTTTCGTGAAAGAGTTTAGAGGGCCATGTTGTCCGTCGAAAAAATGATAGAATGATCAGTTATAATTATTATTAAATAGTCCAAGTGTTACATTATTATTGTACAATATTTTTATCCTGAATCCCTCCTATCAAGTAGTTGACTTGCTAGTACACTCCTTTAATGTTATTGTCCTTTAATATTATACCAAGTATAAAGTATATGAACTGTGCAGAAATAATATAAATTTTAGGCTTTACAACAATATTCTGAATCCAAACACAACCAGGTTAACACCGAACGCCTTGACCATAATTTTGTTCTATTGAAAATTGAAATGCCATTAGCCCGTATTTTCCTTTATATGGGACGTACATTACCATTCTGAGCCCATATTGGTCCCGGGCCGGCATGGCATTGCAATCAAGTCAACTATAAATTTCGATTTTGCACTGAGAACGGTGGATATAGGATAATGAATAGCGGGTACTTTGATTCTATTGAATTGATAAGGCATAGTGGGACCCACTATGAATTGTAAGTCCTTTGTTGTCAAAGTAATTTAACGAGTATCTGGGGAATATGGCCGCTTCGTGTCTATTATATCGTATGAAGATCGAAGTTAGTCGATTAATTGATAAGGATAATGCGTATCGCAAGGCGTGTAATAAAAGGGTACCTACTATTTGAAATAAATTCATGCGAATGTAATGCATCGTGGTTAATATTAGCCAAAAGCTATTAATTGTGGAACTAGTGATTTCAAAGAATGGTTTAATTAGACGAAGTTGCATTCCAGGTTTGATAAAAGGTATACCAGAACTGAACAATGGACTAATTCAATTGGATATTTTTTATGAATTATTTTTCAAATAAAATAAATGCGGGACAGAGACAGTAAAACCTTGTTCTTTGTTGCAAGCTCAACATTTTCTCAACATCATGATCAGTGGGGTGGCAAAAGGGTGAAAATTCAGGTTTTTGCAAATATCTGGAAAACTATGAGTCTGACCGCAAAATGTCCTAAAGACGAAACAATATACACAAAATAGACTCATAAGATCTTGTCCATATATTACTTACACAATTTATTTGATTTGTACCAAAATTTGAGTTCTCCGACCATCGACACCCCCTTCACCCCTTCTAACAATTTTCAAAAGGCATGCTTGTAACTTCTTTTCAAATTAAGCCAGGCTGATCAAATTTGGTGAGAAGCCTAGTCTAAGTCCCGTTATACACCTCACTAAAAATTATTACCATCCGATCAAAACTAAGGGTACCCCCATACAAAGTAAACCCAAAATCTATAGCAAATTTCACATTTGTTTACTTCAAAATTCGATCTAAAATAGAAAAAAAATTATCTCATAGAACGGCATTATAACAGTTCTGCACGTACGTTCAAAAGTTTCTGATCCTAACTTTTTTTTCGTCTTAGTTCCACGTTCCTCGATGGCCTGTCTTACCCCACATTCCCATAGAGTTTTGTTTGATTCATGGGCCGACAATAGACAGTTATAATTTTCCATAAATTATTCTCAGAGTAGAGTATGCTTATTTTTGTAAATTGGTGTGTTAAGCCACTTTGTTCTGTCTAGTCAAGGCCAGTACCGGATTAAGCAAGCGCGGGGCCCGTGGAAAATTTTGAGCGCGGGGCCCATGGAACTTCGAATAACCAAACTATAATAAAGGAGTCCTTAAATTGATATTTCGGTTTATGCGACAATTCTTAGAGGTTTTCCTCTCTCATTTTCTCAGTGGCGTTCTTGAAAATGATTCAAAATTGTTTCACAAAAATGTTTTTCATTGACATGTGTAATTTGGCCAAGAATTCTTTTTATTTTAGTCAGTAAAAGCAAATTTCTGTAGTCAAATTATATTTATTCGACAAAGAATTTATTTTGGAAGTCCCCTTTTGGACGACATTTGAAAATTTAAAAAATCGTCATTTTCCGAAAGAAATATTCCATTTTATAAATGTTGCCTATTAATATAGACTTCGATTGAATTGTCCCTTTTCAGGTTAACTCAGATTTATAAAAGGTTGCAGCCAAATATCAAGCTAAAAAATCGTAAATCGCGTTACGTTAACACCTTCTATTTTTAATTAGTGCGTTTTTTTGGTTATCCCGTGTTGGTTTGGGTAACGAAACTTCACATAAAACAATTTACAGGTGGGTCAGCTGGCATTTTTAAACCCTTCACTCGTAGAGTAAAGGGTATATTAACTTTGTCATGAAGTTTGTAACGCATTGAAGGAAGCACCTCCGACCATATAAAATATGTATATATATGATCAGCATGACGAGCTGAGTCGATTGGGCGATGTCCGTCTGTCTGTCTGTCCGTCTGTCCGTCTGTTGCTACGCGTTTTACTCGGCCAGTTTAAAAGCTATCGAGCTGAAATTTTGCATACATGCTTCTTTTTATTGCAGGCAGTTTGTATGTTCGAATCGCTAAAATCCGACCGTGGGGTCATGGGGCTGCCATACAAACCTAACCCCCCAATTTGGTTTTTCTAAGAAAAACTTTTTCATGCGTGCACCAATCTCAACCAAATTTCACACAAATGTGTTTCTATTGATAAGACAAAACATATGTAAGAATGGATCAAATCGGACTATGGGGTCATGGGGCTGCCATACAAACTTAACCCCCCAAATTAGGTTCTTCTAAGAAAAAGTTGTTCATTTGTGCACCAATTTCAACCAAATTTCATACAAATGTGTTTCTATTGATGCCACAAAACATATGTAAGAATGGTTGGAATCGGACTGTGGGTTCATGGGGCTATCATACAAACCCAACCCCCGAAATTGAGTTTTTCTAAGAAAAACTTTTTGATTTGTGCACCAATTTCAATCAAGCCTCATAAAAGTGCATTTCAATTGATGCCACAAAACATTTATGTAAAAATGAATGGAATCGGACAATGGGGTCATGGGGCTGTCATACAAACCCAACCCCACAAATTGAGTTCTTCTACGAAAAACTTTTTTATTTGTGCATCACTTTCAACCAAAACTCGTAAAAGTGCATCTCTATTGATGCCATAAGACATGTGTAAAAATGAATGGAATCGGTCTATGGGGTCATGGGGCTACCATACAAACCCAACCCCCCATTTTAGATCTTCTAAGAAACATTTTTTCCATACTTAATATAATTGTAATTTTTAAATTCTATAGGTGTGTAGATGGGCGTAGCCAGGGGGGGCAGGGAGGGGCGGTCGAATCGACTACGCATCATCAAATTTTTCACATTTTTCGTGACAATTCTCATTATTTGGAGCTGAGTTTTCGTACAGCACTTACCATGCCGATGTACTTGCCGGGTACATTGCGACTAGACGAAGTAAGCAGGGTAAGTTGGATTTTTGGAAATTGGCGTCGTCGAAACCACGAAGAATGAACTTTGTGTAACTTTTAGAACTCCAGTATTTCTTATGACTGGTTGTCGATTCGACGATAAGTCTGTGTCCATACAACTAGCTCGTAACAAATATGTTTATTTTTCAAATGTGGGACCTATTTTTTCAAAAATTATTTACTAGGACAAAAATAGGACAAATCAGGAAAATGGCTCAAAATTCTTCCTTATTTTAGGAAGATTGCATTTCGAACTCATAAAAATCGGGTCCAAGGCACTCAATGTCAAAATTAGACATCGTATATAGAATTAGAATTAATCAAGGGAACTCGGGGAGAAGGTATTCCAAAATTTACCGTAAATAATTCTACAATCCACTGTAAAAACCGCAATCGGTGAAGTGAAAGAAAACCCGTGTTGGGACCCCAAAATGGATCGCTGTGCCTCTTGTATATACATGAGCTCCTCATTCATTAAACCCAATTTCCTAGTACGTTTAGAATATGTGTTTTATAATTCGAGCAGATTTTTTTAATTACATAAACGTTTAGTTTTTATTTATCTCATTTTTAAATTTAATGTTATATATTTCGGACCAAATAATATTGAATTAAGAAAATTTGATTTGTAAATCATTTTCCTTACAAAATTACTCAAAATCGATGTTTTTCCATTCTAAATAAACTATCGGTTGAAAATCTGTCAAATTTTATAAATATTTTGATAAATGTTGATTTGTATGAGGCGTCGAAGTTGAGCGTCGTCGAATCGACGAAGCATGACCTTTCCGTACTAAAAATAAGCATGACCTTCCAGATTTAAGGACCTTGTAAAGAACGGGTCTCATATTTCAGTGTCTTTCAAGTTCTTCCTTTTCTTCTTAGTACCGTGTAGCCCCTTGTGTGCGTTAATTCAGCCGTTTATAGGCAATTTCGAGTCAACGTTACATTGCATATCATTTCGGAGTGTATACCTATAATGTTGTAAGCACTATATATTTCCATCCACATGTACGGAAATTTTGGACCACGCTAAGATTCTAGATTCTAGATTCCATTTTAAATAATACATGAGTCATTTCGAAGAATTTGTTTTTCTGGAATACACGAACATTTTTCATTTAACTTCTTATTTATTATTTTTTTTCAAATATTATTTTGTTCAAAACTATTTTTTTTTTACTTTTGTAAGTTTATAAAAAAAAACATTAATAATTTACTTTTTTTAAATTTTTCATTATTTGCTTTATATTTAATCATATATAGTATATATTGTCATTATAAATTTTTATTTTGAATTTATCATCGTAATTTTTGTTTTATTGTTACTTTCAACTCACATTTTTGAATTTAAACCTTATTATAATATAAGAATTAAGGATTTTAAAAATAATCTCTAGCTAGTTACATATTTTTTAGAACTACTTTGTACATAACATACTGTCACCGCACTCGCACACAAGGCCTATCTTTTGCGAGAAGCGAGCTTAGAAATACCCTATTATAAAATTAATTGTTAAAATCTAATAAGCTAAACATAAAATAAATAAAAATAAAAAAAAAATCGACCTCCGGACCTCTAGATTACTAGCATCGTAGAGTGCGACTCAACCAAGTGAGCCACAGAGCGGGTCTTTCAAGTTATTTAATCAAAATTTATTTTCTAGCTGAATCATACCAGCAATAAAATTTAGCCACTGGTAATACTTTGATAAATTTAGTGGAAATCTTATTAAAACCGTTAACCATATTTCAATCAATAAAGGATTTATAAATATTCTGACGACGCTACTTTGCTAAGATGAAAGTGACAGACGAAACAAACTGATTTCGCATCAATCCAACCACAAGCCAGGCTACTAAAATTTGGTAACAATATTTCTGCGACCGGAAATTTCAGCTTCTAAGAAAATCATGATGTTAAATAATTTTGGGCTTGCCCCCCCCCCTGACCAAAATCCTGGCTACGCCCATTGGTGTGTACAAATCCATTTCCCAACATGAGCTTTTTTGACTACTGCTCGAGTTCGATATGAAGTAGATAGATCCATGTCAGAAAAAAACCCGCAAAGAAGGGCAAACGGGGTTAAATTATCAACGCATGTTACTCATGAACAAAAATATTTCAAAAGATATAGCCAAGCGCAAACGGGTAAAAAGTTTCGTTTCTTTTTTTTAATAAAAAGCAGTTTAAGATGCCCATATTGCTGTGCAAATTTTGCTGAAACTTTCAGACTCTTGTTTCTATAAGATAAAGCCGTTTAAAGATGCTACTCAAGAAAAAAAAATTCAAAGGTTTAGGGCAAATGGATTCAAATTTTCATCGGACCCATGGACGAAAAAAATGCAAAGGGGGACTAAGCGAAGCGCAACCGGGACAATTTTTCAGAAAGGTGGATATAGCAAACAGTAAGGGACACTGGGTTTCACTAATACAAAAATTGGACCAGTGATAACCAAAATTAATCGGTAAAATGTAAGTAAGTCTAAGTACACGGTTAAAGTCGCCGTCGCATTGGGTGCGAACTCGGTCCAGAAATTTCACTTGCAGGTTTTCGAAATTTCGGAGTATTTATGTTTGTGGTTATTCTACGAAAATATGCTTAGAAACACAAATTACACAAAGCATTGTTGAAAGAAAATCTTAAACATTGGCTGCGTTCAACGAACGAAATTCACAGCATTATCCGCCACCAACACCAACCTCTTTCTCCGCTGAAAAGTCCTCATGCGCAATGAGTATCTAATTGGATGAGCACTTTCCTGCTACATTTTTCGTTCGCTGAATGCACTCATTGATTTCATTTCGGAAAAATACTACATTTTTGTAAGTAAGTACATAATCAGAATCTTCTGCGGACCAGGTCTGACACTCTCACGGACCACATTCGTTCCGCGGACCACCTGTTGGGAAACAGTGCGCTAGAATGTGAATCGGAAACACTATGGACGTAAATATACGGGAATGCCATCATATAAAACCGAAACTGGCCTTCCTTGGCATCTTGGTTGTTATAAGTTTTGCTTGAAAAAAACGCGGGGCCCCTTAAAGCGCGGGGCCCGTGGCATTTGCCACCTTCTGCCACGTGGTTAATCCGGCACTGGTCAAGGCCCTTCTTCGCAATAAAGAAAAAATGTAATCGAGTTCAAACTCATATTTTAAAATTTTTTTTATAATGGTAAATGGGCTAACAAAATGCACTTGCTCGTACGTAAAGAACTCACCACTTTTCAAGATGAAAGTTGTAGTATAATGAGTATCGATGTTTTTTTATACCCGTTACTATGTGAAAGGGTATTATTAACTTTACCATGAAGTTTGCAACGCACAGAAGGAAGCACCTCCGACTATATAAAGTATATATATTATTGATCCGTGTGACTTGAAAAATCAATTGAACGATGTCCGTCTGTCCATCTCTGTCTGTCTGTCCGTCTGTTTCAATACAAACTAGTCCCTCAGTTTTGAAGCTATCGGGCTGAAATTTTGCATACAAGTTTCTTTTTAGTGCACGCTGTAAATAAGTCGGAACGAATGGAATCGGGCCATGGCGTCATGGTGCTGCCATAGAAACCCAAAATCCAAAATTAGGATCTTCTAAGAAAAACTTCTTTCTTTATGAACCAATCTTAACCAAACTGGCCGGGGTTCGACTCGATTAATTTAGTAGTGTAAAACCCCTCTAACATGACTTGAAAATTTACAACAATAAAAAAAAAGGTTTGGTAAAAAAGACATACGTAATTGGTTGGGTGGGGTCTGCCACACCTCAGACTCAGAGCAACTTTAAAATGCCATACCTTATTAACTAACTCACAAGTTCAATCAAAGTCATGCTTAAAAGAAAGTATGCGAAACATACTTAAATTACATATGCATTCAAACACCATCCAATTATTTTTTTTTATTAAAAAAAATGAGATTAAAATTTCTCTGTCTGTCAGACCCCACCCAGCCATCCGAGGGTTAATATATCTATAGTGCAACACGATCTACTTCTAAATATAATCTAATCTAAATCGGCAGTTCCACCTAAGCAGTTGAAGAGAATTGAAAGCTCGGCTAACCCAGGGTAGGAGAGAGAACACTACTCTGCGGAACTCCCTACTTGATTTTTCTATCTTATTTCTTGTGTAGGAAAATGCATGTTTAAGAGGTTTTCAACCAGCGATCCATGAATGACCGTATCGAAAGCTTTCTATAGGTCAAGAGCCACTAGGCTGGTTAAGCCTTTAGTAGATGTGGTATGTGGCAGTGCTATGCATCTTCCTGAAACCATGCTGATGAGAAGCTAGCTGAGCATGGAAATGAAGAGTGGGTAGAAAACGCATAATTTCCTAAATCTGGACTGAAGTTTCACCAATCGCTGCTCAAATCTTTTTCAAAATTACACCCGCCCCTCCCCAAATTATAAACTTCTGAAGTTGGCCAGGTAGGATGCTGTGGTCAACGTACACAACGTCGACTTGACACTAATAGATGGTCCATGGTCCGGGCAACATTGTTAGTAAAACTCATAAGATTGGTACAAGAGAACGACCTTTGACGAAACCGTGTTGCTGCTCTACGAAAAGCATAGAAACTGTTGGGTATAGAGTTTATTGTGGACGATATGCTCAAAATTTCTAGGAAAGCAGGATAAAAGGGATATTGGACGGTAGTTAGATACGGAGAATGTAATTGAAGTTTTAGGAATTGGCAAGATATTCGCTGCTTTCCAGGATTTAGGGAAACGCCTCAATTGATGCTTAGATTAGTCAATATGGGGAGGGGAACATTTATAGGGGAATACAACGATTTAATAAACATATTACGTAACTCATCGGGACCGGAGCCTCCACCTGCCTTTTGAGTTTTAATAATAGTAGCCACTTCAAGGGGACCTGTTGCGAACGGGGAAATTTAAAGTAGTGACGAAGGAAGAGTGAGCAAGAGGGAGAGGGAGAAGAACTAGCTAGAGTAAAGGTGAAAGAAAGAAAAAAATTGGGAAACAACTCGCAGGCTTTTATTGGAGTGCTGTAGAGTCAGCAAGCTGTAAGTACGCAGGCAAGCTGGAAGATGACTTCAGTGATCGTTTATAAGACCAGAAAGGCTTCACTTGATTAGCCGCAAGAGACACTTCAATATTGCTATAATAGTGTAATGTGCTAGTCTATACGCCAACCCAAATTGTATTTCCGTACTTGGCACCAGATGGCGCAAGTGCCACTACCGAGAAACAACTTTCTGGCCGTTGCTAGAAAGCACATTAACGAAGTTTCCGGAACACTGGAAATGGGTATATAAGGGCGTCGACTAGAGTCAGTCAGTGAGTAAAGTTTGACTCGTGGATTGTGTCGGATCAATAACTAGTCAGTAATTAGTGAAATTGTAAATCGTGTATATATCCGTGTGTTTTGTAATAAATAGTGTTACAGTAAAGCGAGTGTTATATATTATTGTGTACGCGAAAATTTTTTGAAATCGAACCCACTGGAACGTCTAGAAAAGACGAGAAAAAAATAACAATAGTTTTCCATTGCGAGTTTAGGAATTCGTTTAGCCTCTGCGCGACAATGTTTAAAATTTGAGAGAGTGAGGGGAGAAGCAGAGCATTTCCACTTGCGGGCTCTGTCCTTCTTGCGTAATGCGTTAGCAACCGCTTGAGTAGCCAAGGAAAGTTTCTACTTTTTTCGGCGAGAAAAGAGGAGTACAGCAAGACTGCTAAGGTAATTTGAAAATGTTTCCACATCATTATCAAAACTAAGATTGTTATAAAAAAAGACTAGTCAAGGAATTCCAATTCATCACCAGTAGTCGTCACCGAAGAAATAAATAATTATATACTATCTATTAGCATCATTTGTAACATCAGAATGGAGAAACGGTACATTATATATACTATGGGGCTGCTAAAAGCATCCTTAAAACCGCTATTTGTTCTTTCGAACAGGACATATTTGAACATGGAGTTGACCATTCGATTCAGCACAAACGAATTCAACTTATAGTCCTTTACATGGCGCATTTTGCAACAGAACATTTTCGCAAATATGCGATGTCCAAAAAATCATCGACTTCGCCCTACTGTGTGACGTCTCTTAAGAGAAGCCCCGAATTCGCCCCTTACAACGGGTAAGCTTGGGGAGAATTTGGGGTTATCAGCAAGTGAGAGGACCATCCAACGAGTTCTTAGATCTTCTTCTTGTTTGAAACGTTTATGGTTAAAGGAAAAACCAGCCTTATCCCCGCAACTTCGCCTACAGCGCCTGGAATTCGCCTCAAGGTTCATGAACTGGACATCGCAATAGAGGCAGGTAATATTAACGGATGAAAAACGGTTTCGTGTGGACGGTCTAGATGGGTTCTGCTCTCTCTTTTAGTGGGGCATGGTGCGTTGATGACTACCGTGTGTAGTCATCAACGTTACAAAGCCAATTGAATTCGGAGTGTGATACGGTTGTCAGCCATACCACTTCCTAGTCGCATTGTTAGTTTATTATTCTACGATTAGAATATTTCTTATCATCTTCTTCTGAATATTAAACTTGCGACGAGTCGTGCTGAGTTTGGAAACTCGTTTCTCTATGAGTGTCACAGAGTGGCGACCGAAGGTTCACGGCCACAGAGCACGACAGAGAAGAAGAATCCATTCACATACATTTGCTTATTTAATCTCTATAAATCGCAGAATTGGCCGAGGATAAACCCATTTGACTCCATATACATTGATTACATTGCTTGAACATAATCAGCATTTTTTAAACAAAATAAAACTTTGTACACATTTAACACTGATTTTAATTTGGAAATTATACCATTTTCACATTTGGAAAATTCCTGGGTCTCTGCCTCTTCCAGAATTTCATCATTTTCAATGTTTATATCACACACAATATTCGAAAAGTATAAAGAATGTATTAGTATAATTGTATCAATATAGCACATTTTTGTTTACTTATCCTACCATGTGTTTTCAGATCCTTTTGTTAGCTATAAATCCACAAAGTTAATATGATAAGCGATTCTAAATATTATCACTTATTTTTATTCTATTCTATCCGACATAATATGCACATATGCATGAAGTTCATTCTTTTGGTTGGTACATCACATTCTATTTAGTATCATTTCCACTCACCCGAGAAAATTTCATTTTCATAAATTCTACCGCATATCGTTTCCAATATTCGCATTAAAAATCCCATTCCCACAAATTTCATCGCATGTAACCAGTTAAATACTCTCACGAGCCGGCCCCAAGCCGAACGCGAGGCATCTTGTTCTGATATAAGGGCTGAATTAAGATCGAGAGTGGAATTCTTCCCGCTGCGATTTTATCAATAAAAATGCATACTTACTGTCGTTGAATATGTCACAAACGGTGGGGAATTCCATAAGCTACAATCTGAGACCGGTTCCATAATTCTCCTCGGCCATTTTATGTATTATTTTGCCGATTCCCCGGCCATTGGAAATTTCACGATGAAATAACCGGGGAATCGAAAAAAATACATAAAATGGCCGAGAAAAATTATGGAACTGTTTTCGGATTGTAGCTTATTAGTGTAGTTCCGAGGTGATTTCAGATTGCAAAGTGTGGTGGAGAAAATTTTTTTTTTGTTTCTTATGTTTTTTGGGGTGCTGATCTTGAATCCGGAGCTTCCCACCAAAATTTCGTTGCGGAACAGTATCAAAACCGCGAAAAAACCCAAAATTTTCGGAGTTTTCCCGTTTTTTTTTTTGTTTATAACTTCGAAAGTGTACATTTCTCCGAAAACCTATCCATGAAAATATTAGAGAAAACATAACTGCGGGTCCAACGGCATTAATCATTAAAATGTGTTAAGCGGTATTGCTACAATTGATAGTCATTTTTTTTGCGTTTTTTTGCAATTTTGACCCTGTTTTGCAACGAAATTTTGGTGGGAACTTACAGATTCAGGTTCGGCCTGCACTCCAAAATACACAACGTACAAGATAAATGCAACTTTTACGACCAAAAATGAAAAACAGTTCAATCTCAAAATTTTTTTCATAAAATGGAACTATGTTAAAAATGGCAAATTTAAATTATCCACTGTAGTAATACCGCTCAACAGATTTTTAATATTTATGTCTCTTTGGACGCGCAATTATGTGCTCTCTAAAATATTCATGGAGAGTTTTTCGTAGAAATAAATAGTTGCAGAATTAGGGGGCGAATAACGGAAAAACAACAAAAATTTTAGGGTTTTTCACGATTTTGACCCTGTTCCGCAACGATTTTTTGGTGGGAAGCTCCGGATTCGTGCTCAGCACCCCAAAAAACATAAGAAACAAAAAAAAATTTGTCTCCACCACATTTTGCAATCTGATGTACAGGGCCGGCTTTAGGTGTAACGGCGCCCGGGGCGAACTTGAAAGAAGCGCCCCTTATAGTTTCTATACACGAAAAAATTGCAATAGAACTTGAACTTTAACGTTTTTTGGAAATATTTTTCTCCATTGCCCCGCCGCCCTTGAAACTATCCACTTTTAACTCCTTTTAACTTCACGTTAATTGGCCCCTTCTCAATCAATTGATTGCTTAAAGCGAACAGAAAAATATGCCTCTATCCATTCACTTTTTTTTTCTTAATTCGTCCTAGAAAATTATTATTTCGTTAAGATTATAAAAAAGCGAATTTTGTGTAAGCAAGAGTAGATCTATTGGAGGATCTATTATAGTGTTCATTTTTCAATTTTTAAAACAAACCACAAAATACTTTGCCAGTTCATCGTTCAAAAACAAAAACAGGCAATATCACGTCGGCGAAACATAAGGAACCATACATATTAGCTCACAAACATTCATTATGTTGAATGGGAAGACGATAACAAATCCCACTTAAGTAGGTTGCACTTTTCCATTCATCTTTTTCGATGTTAAAATTTTTCAAATTAGTAATCGAAGAAGACGAAAATTAGGGATAGATGGGCAGTTCCAATGACTACGTTCCTGATTCACATACTCTGGTCCCTGTGAAAACGCACTTGCCGATGGTTCTAAATCCGGTTGAATTTGATGGTACTGAATTCAGTCAGTATCGACAGTCAGTAATTTCGACCGTGGTTAGAAATGGGTTGTTTGTGGAAACCTGGCTATTTCGCATTACTACAGGTTATACAATGTAGGTACCACCGGTTCATTTTTGAATCACCAACATTTAAACGTTCATTAACTTACTAATTTTACAAATACGTTTATAAACTTTTCTATTTTTCAAGTAGTTTTAGTAAATTTAATTGAGCGAGAAAAGACAACAATGTTTGCTCTAAAATGCAATACCTTCGGAGACCACAAAATTATTCCTCAAACAACACACTTAAATTTTTGTGGCATCATACATATTAACAAAAATCCAAAAACTTTTATATGTACATAAATATCAAAAAAACGTAAGAGGCGCCACAGACCCTCCGATCGATCGGCCAGATTTTTTGATTACGAAATAAATACGTTCAAGCTGGCATGACAACCATGTGTTCTCAATTGCTGGATGTCCATCTTCCATCGCCAAAAATGATGTAATTTTCGCTATTTTGTGTTGTGTCTTGTGGACCGTGAGACTGTCAATTTCAGATTGCCCGATAAATTGCCTAATGTATGTATGTGCGGGCGGCAGATCGATTGTGGACAGTCGATTGCCCAATCGATCGGCCGAGAAACCGTCAGGTTTTTGGCGCCCTTAAGTTTAATAAAGACAAAAGCATAAACATAATCCACATAAAAAATATTGATGAAAATGGTTCGAAAACGAATGTGCTTATTAGAATTGTGTACTGCTTTTTCTTAATTAAAGGTAATCTTTGGAACGCAGTCAATTCCTGAAGTGGGAAGCTGATATTATGAGTTCCCAACTAAATTCTTACCTGATTTCTATATAGATACAGGTGACAATTTGTGTCGTGCGGCCTTGAGTGAACGTTGTGAAATTGCACATAGAATTCTTGTCGCAGGTCTGCGTTTGTATAAAAATACACCGTTAACTTGTGATTAGAATGCGCGTTAAATTGATGGTATTATATACATTCATACATGCATTAGTATTCTTACATCATACTAGTAACTAGTTCAGCAGTTAAAAAAAATTATTAACTGCTGTTGTCTTAAGCAACAAACAAATTTGTAAAAATAAATTAAATTAATAATACGGGTTTCGGCGCCCCTAAACCTGGCGCCCGGGGCGACCGCCCCGCTCGCCCCACCCTAAAGCCGGCCCTGCTGATGTACTAGGTTTATCACGTAGTAACTAGACTATATGGAATTCCCCAGGATTCCCCACATATTTCATGACAGTAAGAATACATTTTCATTGAAAAAATCGCAGCGGACAAAAATTTCACTCTCGATGTCAGTACTAACTAGGCTATAGCACGAAATTTCTCTATAGAAAATATCACCTGCATCCGAAAAATTGCATGCAAGTGGTGGTCCACTATCAGCTAGTGCCCACGAGTTTGAAAGCAGTGTTATTGTTATTGGAACCTTTGTGACAAAATATTTGAAGTGGAAATTGGTTTACAAATACTTTATGTTAGGTAGCTAGGATGCAATCCAATGAGAGTAGGTAGAATAGAAAATAATTAGTCTGATTGGTTGATGTGTGGAAAGTGTATGAACGAATTTGCAAATAAAAAGACTAATACATATAGTATAGTGACTTTAGCTCTAGACCCAAACATCCAAAAAAAGAGCTGACTTTTGATGCCAAATTGTTCTATGGCCTGACCGCATTACACAGTAAAAAGTTAGACTTTTTTGCGCGTCACATTTGGGGGGGAGGGGGTGGCAAAGGGGTGAAATTATGATTTTTCGCCAATATATTGTTAACTGTAATATTTACAGCAAAATGTTCTGAGAACGATTTAAACTACACAAAATTTCCTTTCTAATGATATATTATATCATATACCTTCTCTTGGCAGATTATATACTAGACCTTAAAACATTTGGTGTAATTTAGATTTTTTGATAGTTACATTTGGCGCTCTAGCTCCTGAAGTAATTTAATTGGAGCCATGGTAATTGGGATAACTATTCCTAACAATATATAGCTGTCCCACACGGAGACTCAGGCTGCCCCGACAAAGCATTCCCCTATACTCCCTATTAACATTTAAAAAAAAAGACATGCCTGTAACTTTTCGCCGAATCACAGCAGGCGGGAAAAATTTTGGTAAACGTTAAGGCTAAGTCCCATTAGACCCTCCACCAAATATTACTTTGATCGGATTAAAACAAAGGGTACCTCCCATACAAATTATTCAAATTCAATGCCACTAGTTTATTAAGAAATAAGGGAACAAGTCAACTAAAATTAAAGTTTTGCTCGTGGGCAATTTTCCGGTCATTTTGTATGGAAGGTACCCTTTGTTTTAATCCGATCGAAGTAATATTTGGTGGAGGGTCTAATGGGACTCAGCCTTAACGTTTACCAAAATTTTTCCCGCCTGCTGTGATTCGGCGAAAAGTTACAGGCATGTCTTTTTTTTAAAATGTTAATAGGGAGTATAGGGGAATGCTTTGTCCGGGCAGCCTGAGTCTCCGTATGGGACAGCTGTATATTGTTAGGAATAGTTATCCCAATTACCATGGCTCCAATTAAATTATTTCAGGAGCTAGAGCGCCAAATGTAACTATCAAAAAATCTAAATTACACCAAATGTTTTAAGGTCTAGTATATAATCTGCCAAGAGAAGGTATATGATATAATATATCATTAGAAAGGAAATTTTGTGTAGTTTAAATCGTCCTCAGAACATTTTGCTGTAAATATTACAGTTAACAAGATATTGGCAAAAAATCATAATTTCACCCCTTTGACACCCCGTCCCCCTCAAATGTGACGCGCAAAAAAGTCTAACTTTTTACTGCGTAATGCGGTCAGGCCATAGAACAATTTGGCATCAAAAGTCAGCTCTTTTTTTGGATGTTTGGGTTTCATCATTTTTCCAGCTAAAATCACTATACTAATAGGTGTATATTTTTAAATTGGATAATTGGTTGTTACCGGTGCGGGTGCATACAATTTGTCCAGACAAAGTTCAATTGTTGGTAACGATTAATAATAGTTGTTGAAATGGAAAATAAATAAAATAATAAAATTTCATATAAGAATATATATATTCTAACTTAAGAAATTGGGTGGGCCGGGCCCACCTGGCCCACTGAGACGAGCCGCCACTGTTGAGGTGGTTCTACCTTCATGTACTCCAAACAACATAGCGGTTCATAATTGCTGGCACAGTTGATCGTACCAAAGTCGGTTCGTACAGGTACAACATCCAAAGCGTTTCAAGCTGATCGTGCTCAAGCTGTTAGCACTAAAGTCACCGAGAAAAAGGGTAAGCGTTAGCGTAACATCCTAAATAATCTTGGTCGGACCCACCTGACAGTCCCAACGTCAACGCGAAAAAGGTGCACGTTTTCGCGTTACCCCACCTTAAATAATATCAAATAATATCCTTGTAAAGGTATAGATAATGCAGTCGGGGTGAATATTTGAAATTAACATTTCTTATCTGCGCAGTTATCGGCGTGGATTCGGCGGTTTTTGACGTTTTCAGTGGCATGTAATCCTTTGGCGGTATTTGACGTGCGTTTACAATTTCCTGTTGGCGATCACCATATCAGATAAGTATACCTTTGCAAATATTTGTATTTTGAGACGATTCTTCGTTTGCATAATGCTCTCTTTCAGGGATACTTACATAATCGGGAAAAACTAAATCTCGACCGTGCATATTCTCGCTTTTCACAAAAAGAAATCCCGCGTTACATTATCTCGACATTTCAAAATCCCCCCATTTAAAAATCTCGCCCACTAAAAACACCACCGTTTTAAAATCCCGCTATTGAATAATGAAATAATCCCGTTATGTTATGTGATTCCCAGCAGTTAACGCGATACTTTCTCTTAGCATTAATCTGTCGGGATCTTTATATATTTCCTCGATCAAGATGATAATTGAGCCACTAAAGAAGAAGACTGCCATACAAGGGATACTTAAGTCTCGGCTACCGAAAGATCACACATTTATGAAAGAATACTTACCTTCTATGATATTGAAAAAGTGGTACATATTTTGAATTACAGGATTTTTGAAAATTTGATTAGACGGGAATTTTAATGAGTGCAATTTTTATCTGGCACCATAATGAAGGTCGGAATTATTAAAAAGTGGAATATTTTGGGCACTATACATAATAGCTAACCCCTCTTTTCAGGATAATCGGTGCAATTGAAGGATGTTCCCATGAATTCAATACTGTTAGTTTTTTAAGCGATTCAAGAAATCAATATTATTCAGTCAATTTTGAACTATAGCAGAATTTGTAAAAAATGCATCTCGTTGCGCGTAAAGTCAAATCAAATACATACATCGTCACATTTTTTGAACACCATTAAAAATATAAGTTGCAGTAAAATTTACACGAAATCAATAATAATGTATTTCTCTTTATATCCTTCTCAACGAAACTTCTGCAAACAGAATTACTCGTATCGTATAAACTTCCGCACACGAACCGAAAACTTAACTCATTCCCTTGCCCGCCTGAAGAACTTTGCCCCTTCCAATATATCTTTTGGTATTTCGCAAATTCCTTACGATATTCATCGCCATGGCACAACACCAATGAACATAACTATGACAAGGATACTTTTGGTGAAGAAATATGAAACTATGTATTTTGCATGAAACTCCATACAGTTCGAATATTCTGAAACAAATTTCAAGACATCTCAGACATTAGCTAATTGCATTACTCGTCCTCGAGTTTGGGTTGCTTGCTTATTTCTTAAGACAAAGTTACAACGTCCTCGCCCAATGCATAAGTTTGCCACTGCAAAACATTGCTCGCTATATTTAGTGTCCGGCAGTGCCGGTGTTTCCAACAAGTTGAAGTTGTGAAAGATATGACTTAAAATGTTTCTGTAAATTAGCGCGCCACGAATCGGGCAAGTCGTTTATGGTCTCTGCCGCTATCGTCGAATTCTAAAGGAACTTCAAAGCATGATTTGTTGTTTTGGTCGGAATATTCCGGAAGCTGTGAATAATGAACGCTGTTGGTTTATTCAAAATTTATGAATTGGGATATTGGGAAAATTTTGCAGTCAAGTTGACTGGCTGATGCATATAGAAAGGGTGCGAGGATTATTGTTATTATTACAACTTCACCTGGATTTGTGTTTGGCGAATTTATGGAATGCCAAGGAATTTGAATGATATTTTGGCATGTTGAATGAATTCTCAGTGGAATAAGTTAAAATTAGGCAAATAGATAATGACATCGAGCTATTCAAAAAGATGGATTTTCATACTATTAAACAGTAACACTTATCTTTCACATTTTAAATCCACACAAATCAAACGCAATAAATTCGAGAATTTCACAACAAAGAACGACGACCGAAAACAGCCAGCTAAAGGTATACGTAAGCAAGCGGGTAGATTACAGCACACACTCACTATACACACGCTCGACGCTCATCGCGATATGTTCCCGTTGATTTATCTGCGTCGAGTTATTTACGGGAAGATGAACTAATTCCCCTATTATCAAAGGGATTGACTTCTTGATACTAGAGTCAACACCGAAGATATACGATCCGTTCGGGCCTTTCAATTAGGTCGAAAGGATCAATGCGTTTCTTCTTTTTCGGCAATATATATTGGGACAAGCACAAGATACCGAGTATCCTATATCCGTGCGAATCCCAGGGGACGAATATATCACCATGTGCAAAGTTTGAAAGATTATGTAAACGTACATTATATCGAATATCGTATTGAACGGTCGATGTTATATGGAGTGTTTATTCGGCTTTCAAAATTTTAATGCGAAGAAAACGAAAATTTCACAGGATACCCACAAGGATAATAGTAAGAAATGTGCAGGATTGTTAGTTAAGTTACTGCTAATCGAAAATGTCACAAGCGAAAAGCGATAATAATAATTCTGACCGTCACGTCGCGTAGCGACTTTACTGTAGAAAATGTCCTGATGATGAAAAGAAAAAGTTAGGAAAAGGGTGTACATACAGTCTTGACTCGGTAATCCGGATCTCCTTTAATCCGGATATCACGCTAATCCGGACCACTAAATATTTCCACTATGTATTCTATAGTCCGGATTTTGGCAGCAATTTTGACTCTATAATCCGGATCTTTGAGATTTTCAGGGTGAAATGGTAGATTTGGTCTCGTACTTTTTTACGGAACTGTTTAGCAAATGACTTGATGCTGGCTAATTTCTAAGAAATAGAACATTAATCGACTTTTGTTGCGCTTTTTATTTTTTTGGATTATTTTTCGTCAGAAAAATGTGATTGCGCTAATCCGGATGTTCCGATGATCCGGATTACCCCTTGCAATAATTGATCCGGATTATCGAGTCAAGACTGTACTTCGGTACTACTCACGACATGACAGGTATGTCATTCATCACGTTATTCACGTTCTTCAATATTTATCGAAATACTTAACATTGTTGAAAGTTTGTCGTTCGCTTTTATGTTGAAAGGCATCCCAAGGCAGTCGGAAGGACTTCATCATAAACACCTTACCACGAACGGTGGTGTCCCATCATAAATATGATAAATGCCACAAGGAAAATTATTTAGTGTGTTTCGTGGAAAATACCTTTGGAATACCTTTGTGCATAAAGTTTTGAATAAAATGAATTTGGCAATGAGAGTGCATCTGAGACTATTGGTAGTTCTTCAATTTATACAGTGGTACAATTATGGTCACTCCAAAATAGTATGTGACGTAATTAAATTTTGATAAAAAGTACTTTGATTTTTTAGCTAAACAAAAAATTTTTCTCCAATTTTTCCTTTATTAGTGTGAGTAGATACCGGCACGTGTATGGGCGCACCATCGCAAAAAAACTCTTCAAACTTCCAAATTCAATTTTAAAATTCCAAATTCGAAATTCAAAATTCAAAATTCAAAATTCAAAATTCAAAATTCAAAATTCAAAATTCAAAATTCAAAATTCAAAATTCAAAATTCAAAATTCAAAATTCAAAATTCAAAATTCAAAATTCAAAATTCAAAATTCAAAATTCAAAATTCAAAATTCAAAATTCAAAATTCAAAATTCAAAATTCAAAATTCAAAATTCAAAATTCAAAATTCAAAATTCAAAATTCAAAATTCAAAATTCAAAATTCAAAATTCAAAATTCAAAATTCAAAATTCAAAATTCAAAATTCAAAATTCAAAATTCAAAATTCAAAATTCAAAATTCAAAATTCAAAATTCAAAATTCAAAATTCAAAATTCAAAATTCAAAATTCAAAATTCAAAATTCAAAATTCAAAATTCAAAATTCAAAATTCAAAATTCAAAATTCAAAATTCAAAATTCAAAATTCAAAATTCAAAATTCAAAATTCAAAATTCAAAATTCAAAATTCAAAATTCAAAATTCAAAATTCAAAATTCAAAATTCAAAATTCAAAATTCAAAATTGAACATTTTTTTGCCAGCACAAATCTTCAGAAAACTAAATTTCACAGCACACCTTCGTAGTCAAATGGCCTCTCAATATCATCCAATTTGGTGAATACCAAATACACACAAAAATATTCCGCCCACTTTCTCTTTTTTTCTTAAGTTTACATAATTCAGCAATAAGTCAGTCGCTAGTTTACTTATGTAAATTTAGAAGTCTCCTGTATACTTTAACTCGTCGAACGGATACCGGGCACCAAGCACAAGCACCCGCTAAAAACTTCAGTTCAAAAATTTATTCTACGAGTGGGATGCCCTTATATTAGAAACTAGTGCGAGAGTGAACTGTCTTTCCTTTCGTCCGTACTCAACCAATTCGGAATAAAAATAAAATTCGAATGAAATGCAAATATGCCAATTCAACCCATGTCCCTCTGCACTCTGACATCTAACTTATACGACCAGGACACTATGGGCTTGAATATTATTTCGGTGAAGTTTTAAAGTTTTCAGGAAAAATATTGTGCGGTATGGGATTTTTTTGTAAATACCATGGTGTTCAAAGTGATGAGAGCAAGAATTTATTCAGGAGTGTCGAAATGTAATGAAGGACACTAAACTTATCAACGTTTCACTTATATAAAAGTGAACTTGTAAAAATTTAATTTTGAATTAATGTTGATGCAAATTCGGAAAACGTATTTTACTGTTGAAGATAGTCGTATAAATATGAATAATCCTATTCATCTTGCTATAAGTTTACTATTGGCGCTGAGGTTAAATCTACAATATTGTGAATGACTAAATACAGAATCACAGGCCCATAACTAAAAGGGTCAAATTACAAAACAAAGCCACACAAATTTTCAACAATGTTCAAAAATGCCTGGAACTAGGCTCGTGCAACCCTGAAAAGCCAAAAAAACAAGCTTCAATCAAACCCTACCCACTAGAAACAAACAAACAAACACTTTCACTGCTAAACAAACTTTTCCAATTCCAAATACGTTTACCTTTCAGCATATTATATCCGCGTTTGATAATCCCGGCACGAAGCAATTGTTTAAATTGGGTTAGTTGAAGCGAAGCGTTGTTCGCGCTGCCATGCCATGCCACCAATCTGTTATGACTACATTTGCAATGTATGTAGTTAGATCTCGGATGGAAATGTTTGTTGTTTGCACACTGTTTAAAACGATTTTGCAGCTTCATCCGCGACTAAAGGGCTAAAACAAGGAACTCAATTTCCATTCTCTCGACAAGAGTTCATTATGAAAATTTCGTAAGCCGATGAGAATACTAAATGTTGAATTAAAGGGAAAGATATAATAATCGACATAGGTAACAAGATGACAAAGGTAAAGTTTTTTGCAACGCGACCTGTATTATACGCAAGACAGGACTAAGAGAAACTTTAACATAAGATTTGAGTTTTCAATTAAATCAAAATAGAAAATTCCAAAATTATGTTTTGCATTTAATTCTATACTCGTATTATTGCTAGCCGAAGAAAAGTAAGCCAAAATATGGTCATCGAACGGCAACAATTCTACATCGCTGGATTTTTGCAGGATGGTTGGGGATAGCCCTCAGATTATGGGAAAAAAAAGTCCCCAACGATTGGAGGTCCGCAACCTTAAAAAAGGGGAAGGGAGTATTTTTCCGTTTTTTTTTTGGCAATTATTTCAAAAACGGCAAATAATACAAACAAATTGTGTGAGAAAATAAATTACAATACATATTTTCATTTTAAAACTTTTCTAAAAGCTCTATAACTCTTGAAAAAATTTAAATTCACTGTAAATATCCACAATAAGTGCAAGATCATTTTGGGTGAAGCATTGATCAACGAGCAAGGACTCCATTTGAGTTTGGTAAAACGGCATGTCCATAACTCTCCCAGAATTGGAGCAGAAAACTAAATTTTGGTTAATTGGCAATGGGGAGGGGGGGACTAATATCCCACCCACCAAACATCAGCTCAATCGGATAAAAACTAAGGGTACCTCCCATACTGGCGATCCAAATGAGAAATTGATGAAAACCACCTACCCCAGAAGACAATCGTAAACCATAGTGCAGAAAGTCGTAGAAAATCCGACTAAACTCGAACAAATATGTGTCAACACTAGCTGAATGGATATTATCTTATCCTCTTAACAGAAAGGATTCCGAAGTCTTAAACAAAAATTTCCATCGCTCGAAATCATTTTTTTGATATAGTAAAACTGTTTTGCAATTTGTTTGTTTTTCTGAAGTCATTGCTAGACATTGACAGACAAATATCGGAATGCACTGCACGTTACAAATTATTAAGTTGAACTGATTTGGAGGCGGAAGGAAATTTTACCCATTTTAGGCCGCTGTTGGGTTAAAAATTTCCATAGAATTTCGTCTTTGAAAAAATATCAGGCTAAAATTAGGAGTAATGCAGCAAATGACCGTTATGGAATCTAGATAACATGCGCTAAATTTTAAAATTACTTGCCGAAAAGGCAAAGCCCTGGTGCATTTTTTTACAGTGCATTTTCTTTGCAAGTGAAAAAAATTTGAGATTTATTAAGATCTACACAGTTACAACTTTTCGATGTTTACTTTGACATAAGTAGGCTACTTTAGTTCCGAAGCTAGAACAAAGATTAGCGATACAGTCACCACAAGAATCATCAGGAAGGGTTTATTCCGTGCTATTGGTTCTGCTCTGACATTGTCAGATTTATTAATTGTTTGTCGTAGAATAAATATTACACTCACTGTAATATTTATTGTATATTGTATATTCATATGTAAAAAAAATTACGGGAGGTATTACTTAAAATAATACAAAAAGACTAGGAGTTTCTAAAATAAAATAAATATGTGAACCACGATATACAATAATTATTACTAAGTTACGTTTGGTATAGGGGCCGCCAGGGGTCAAACACCTACCGCACTTAGACCAACATTTGGTCCACTGTAACACACAAACTAAAATTCATACTCTCTCTAGTTCCTGTCAACCCCTTGTGGGGCATAGGGCATTAACTACGCCTACTCTCCACCTCGTTCTGTTTTGCGCCAACGGCGCTAGCTGTGACCATGTAAGATTTAGCGTTTTCGCCTCGCTTGTTACCGATCTTCTCCATGTGTTCCTTGGCCGTCCAACACGGCGTCTTGCTCCGGAATCCTGTGGATTCCAGTTCAGGGCCTTTTTTGCGATGTTATTGGGCCCTCTTCGGAAGGTGTGACCTATCCATTGCCACTTAAGTCTTTTGATCGAAGTGCCTATCCTTTCTTGGCCAGTTATAGTGAGGAGATCGTCGTTCGAAATGATCTCCGGCCAACGAATATGCAGGATGCGCCGTAGACACTGATTTACAAAAGTTTGCAACTTATCAGTAATCTCTTTAGTCACCTTCCAGGTTGAACAGCCATATAGCAGCACGGATTTCACATTGGAATTGAAGACTCGAAGTTTGGTGCGTCTGGAAATATTGTTGTTTAACCAGAAAGGAGTCAAATTGAAGAAAGCCGCCCTAGCCTTGTTTACCCGTGATTTTACATCAGCATCCGCTCCACCATCTGCTGTAACTACACTTCCGAGATAGCAAAATTCATCAACTTTTTCGACTGCCTGTCCTGAAATACAAATTTCGCTTTGCCCACCTGGATATGTGCTCAAGAACTTAGTCTTGGCAGCATTGATTTTCAGCCCCGCATTACGACTCGCGCAATTTAGAGCTTCTGTCATTTGAGCGACATCATCCGTGTTTGTTGATAGAAGGCAAATGTCGTCAGCGTAGTCAAGATGTTGAAGGTGATCGAACAATTTCCATCTGATACCTTTGTTACGATGTAATTAGAGTGCGGAGCCGAGTACATCACTAATGGCAACAAGGAAGAGAATAGGTGACAAAATGCAGCCTTGCCTCACTCCACTGTGCACCTCAAAAGGATCTGAAAGCTTGCCCTTATGCAGGACGTGACATTGGGCTCCATTGTAGGATTCCTTGATGATGGAGATTATCTTATCTGGAATATTTCGTCTCCGTAAGGCATTCCAGATGTAGAGACGATCAACGCTATCGAAGGCTTTCTCAAAATCGATGAACATGAGATGTAATGGGGATCTCCACTCCGCGGATTGCTCGATGATAATACGGAGGGTGTTAATGTGGTCGCTACAGGAGAACCCTTCGCGAAAGCCAGCCTGTTCATCGTTCAATGTGCTATCGACTTTTTCCTTGATTCGTCCTAAAACAATCTTAGCCATCAACTTGGAAATTGCAGGAAGTAGGCAGATCCCACGCCAATTATTACAATTCTTCAGGTCACCTTTCTTCGGAATTTTAATAATTAGGCCCTTTTTCCACTCACTGGGAAGAGTTTCAGTTTCCCAACACTCTCGGATTAAGGGAAGAAGAATATCCGCTGTAGCGTTAATATCCGCTTTTAAAAATTCTGTCGGAATTCCATCAATCCCCGGGGCTTTACCGGCGTCCATTGATTTGATAGCGTCTGTTAGTTCCTTTTTGGATGGTGGACCGGAACTAATGCCGTCTATTTGAGGGACGTCTTCTGCTGGCAACGAAGATACACTTGCAGGCCCGAAAGTGTTATTCAGGACCTCTAAGAAGTGTTCTCTCCATCTTTCTAGCTGTTGTTCTTCGGTAACGAGCAGAACACCTTCCTTATCTTTCACAGGATGTTCCGTTAATAAAGATCTGCCAGTTAATGGCTTAATAAGTTTGAAGAGTGTTCCACTGTCACCGCGGAGAGCCGCATCCTCTGCCTCCTTCGCAAGTGCGTTGATATTGTTACGCTTATCACGTCTTACACTCCTCTGAACGTCTTTTTGGAGCGAACGGTATTCAGCTCTGTATCGTTCTTTAGCTGAGTCGTCAGCAGCTGAGTTAATCTGCTCCTTAACTCTCTTGCGTGCTGAGATAAGAGACCAAGTAGAGTCGCTAATAAATGGTCTCCTACCGCGATCCAATCGTCCTAAAATTTCTTCGCCACATGCAATAAATGAATCCTTAGCGACTTTCCATCTATCTTCAATTGTCGGATTCTCATTTGGTGGTGGTGCATTAGCTTTTTCATGCAAAGCGGTGGAGAACGCACGCTTGGTTGATGGAATTTTGAGCTTCTGCACATTATACCTAGGGCAAATATTTGCACGGTTAGGACGCTGGATTGCTGCCGTTCGTAAGCGCATTTTTGCGATGACAAGATGGTGGTCACTGCCAATATCAGCACCACGTTTCGCCCTAACGTCCAGGACACAGTTTCTCCACGTTTTGGAAACAGCAATATGGTCTATCTGGTTCTCAGTTCTGCCATTTGGAGAAGTCCAGGTTGATAAGTGGCAATCTTTGTGTTTAAATAGAGTCCCACCAATGACGAGCTGACGAGAGTTACAAAACTCTATAAACATCTCGCCATTCTGGTTTCTGTCGCCTAACCCATGATTTCCCATAAGATGTTCCAATCCTTGGTTATCTGACCCGACTTTAGCGTTGAGATCCCCCATTATGATTTTAATGTCACCTCTGGGAGCCCTATCAAAGGTGTCGCCAAGTCGTTGGTAGAAGACGTCTTTATCAGCTTGATTAGCTGGTTCGGTTGGTGCGTAACACTGAATTATCGTGATATTTCGTACTCTGGATTTGAATCGGGCGGTGATAAATTCATACAATAACTATTAATAGTTAAGGATTTTGGAATGTAACATTTCCTTAACAGCGTAGTTGGTAGGTACTTGATAAACCTAGTACCTACATCAGATTGCAAAATGTGGTGTTGAGCACGAATCCGGAGCTTTCTAACAAAATTTCTTTGCAAAACAGGGTCCAAATAGCGAAAAATCCCAAAATTTACGATTTTTCCGTTTTTTGTCCCATAACCCTGAAACCTGTACATATGTCGGAACGAATGGAATCAGACCATCACCATGGGGTCATAGGGCTGACCCTGAAAATTAGGTTCTTCTAAGAAAAACTTTTTTCTTTATGTACCAATATTAACCAAACTTCGTCCAAGTATGTTCCTGGTTAAGCCTCAAAACATATCTAGGAATGGATGGAATCGGAACATTACGTCATAGGGCTGTCATTCAAACCTCCTAAAATACAATTTTTTTACAAAAAAAAAACACATTTTTTAAAGTGCTGTATCTTGGGATCCTTTGCACCTACAAAGCTGAGGTTACACTGAAATGAAAGAAGATTTTCTTAGCTTTAAAAGTGCAGTGGACGACTTACTTGTAGGAAGCACCTTTTAGAAATTACAAACAAAAATATGAAAAAAGTCCGACAATTTTGAGTTTTTTTTAGGGTTACGGGGTTAGAACAGATTTTTCGAAGTTGCAAGCTTGGTGGTACACTTCTGGTATCTATCCTAACAATATCCCAAAACAACAGAGCCGAGCAATTTTTTGCGACCTAAAATCGTTAAAAACTGGCCTACTATCTGGTATTATGGTTACATTACTAAACATAAAAAAAAAATTTTTGTACGTTTCCATTCACACAGCAGCCTTATGGACGATTGAGAGGCAACTTTCACATCCGTGTGCTCCTCAACCAGGCTCTTATTCACCCGAATCAATTACATATATAGAATGTTACGCGCAAAATAATTGGTCTGAGAACAATTAAACATGTGAATTAGTTTCTAAGCTTCGATAATCACTGCAATCCAATATACTCTAGTACAGATAGCTCAAAACCCAAACATAAAAAAAAAGAATTTTTGATGCCAAATTGTTGAATACACTGCTCAATATACGCAGTAAAAAGTCACACTAATTTGCGCTATGGGTTAAGGGGGAGGGGGAGGTGGCAAAGGGGTGAAAATTCAGTTTTTTGCAAATATCTGGAAAACTATGAGTCTGAGCTTGAAATGTCCTGATGACGAATCAAACTACATAAAACTACCTTTGTAATGATATATAACACTCTAGACATTTTCGCAATAAATTATACCTTAGACCCAAAAGTATTATAGTGAATTTACATTTTTGGAGTTTTACATTTCGCACTGTAACTCTTGATAGAATTGACTTACCGTCATAAGATCTTGTCCATATATTGAAAAAAAAGCTTATTTGATTTGTACCAAAAATTGGAGTGGTCCGAACCTTGACGCCCGCCTCACTCCTCCTAACATTTTTCAAAAAGGCATGCCTGTAGCTTTTTTGTAAATTGAGCCAGGTACATTTAATTTGGTGGGGTGCCTAGTCTAATCTCCGTTATTCTCCTCACCAAAAATTATTACCATCCGATCAAAACTAAGGATACCCCCCATACAAAGTGAACGAAAATTCTAACAAATTTCACATTTTTTCACTTCTAAATTCTATGTTAAATAGAAAACAAAAATTTATCTCTTAGAACGTCATTATAACAGTTAATTGTAGTCTTGTGAATGATGTTCAAAAGGTTGTACAAGTATCAAAAAAATTGGGTTTTAAGGTCAGTGATACCAGTTCTAAGGCTATTTGCGAATATTTCGAGTAACGTGTACTAGCAACCTTCAAACCCGATTTTTCGTACTTGTGAGGCACGCTCTGGTTTAAACTTTTAAATATCATTCAGAAGACTACAACTGTTATAAGGACGTTCTAAGAGATAATTTTTTTTTCTAGTTTAGATATAATTTAGAAGTGAAAAAATGCAAAATTTGGGTCACTAAGTTTCGATCGGATGCTAATAATTTTTGGTGGGGAGCATAATGGAGCTTAGACTAGGCAACCCACCAAATTTGATCTGCCTGGCTCAATTTAAGAAGAAGCTACAGGCATGCCTTTTTGAAAAATGTTAGTAGGAGTGAGGGGTGCGTCAATGGCGGGAGCATTCCAATTTTTGGTAGAAATTAAATAAATTTTATTAGCAATATAATGGACAAGATCTTAAGACCGAAGGTCTATTCTATCAAGAGTTACAGTGCGAAATGTAAAACTCAAAAAATGTAAATTCACTATAATACTTTTGGGTCTAGGCCTAGGGTATAATTTCCTGAGCAAATGTCTAGAGTGTTACATATCAGTATAAAGGTAATTTGATATAGTTTGTTTTGTCCTCAGCACATTTTAAGGTCAGACTCATAGTTTTCCAGACATTTGCAAGAAACTGAATTTTCACCCCTTCGGGGCTATTTTGAACCAATTGTACTAGACTAATACATACTAGACTAACACATAAAAAAAAAAATGTCGTGCTCTGTGGCCGTGATCGTTCGGTCGCCACTCTGTGAAAAGACACTCATAGAGAAACGAGTTTCCAAACTCGGCACGACTCGTCGCAAGTTTAGTATTCAGAAGATGATAAGAAATATTCTTATCGTAGAATAATAAACTTACAATGCGACTACGAAGTGGTATGGCTGACAACCGTATCACATTCCGAATTCAAGTTGTCTTTGTAACGTTGATGACTACACACGGTAGTCATCAACGCACCATGCTCCACTAGGAGTTACGGTAGTCAAGAGAGAATACATAAAATTAGCAGCCCTAAGTAATAAAAACATACATATATTCTGCAGACTGACATCTATTGTTTTTTTTAATTATATTTCTTCAAAATTTATTTTCATTTATCATACTCACTTTCCTTTTCACATAGCTTGGACAATATGATGGTCATTTTTAAGGATTCTCTGTTTAACATGTCATCTTGTCTCTTGAATGTGACACTGTGAAAATTGAACTGTCGCTCTGTTGACTTGCAGAAGGACGATTAAATTGCTTTATCTCTATTTTTACCCTAAAGTGACATTTAATTCTAAATGTTAATAGAAGCTGGTAAAAAATGAATTCACAGCTTGATAATGGTCGTTAATTTTATTAAATACTATTTATACTCAAAAGAGTGTTCATTTCATCTTGTTTAGTTTTCTATTGACAAATTAGGATTTCCTAAATGTATTTCAATGGACTCAAAATGATTTATGCTTTTTAGCCTCATAAATTTATTGCAGTTTGCCTAATTTATCAAGACTATTTCCTCGGACATTAGTTCCATGTTCACACGTATTCTAACTACTCGACATTCATTATGTATGCACTCTGGCTATTCACCAATTTATTACCACATCTACTTTGCTATTGGTAATACGAATATCGAGTAAACTACTTATACACGAGAGTATACTGCGAGTCACAAGGACATGCATGCACACAAACATCCCTTTTACTGTGTCCGTTCACTAATGACTCTTTAGAATTCTCCAAACGAATACTGAGGTCGACCGGATCGACCGATGTAGTGGAAAAGTGGTTTGCATAAAGGACTCCGCAGTAATTCACTTACGTTAGGTAAATATACAAATGCGCCCGAAACACAAATGGAGGGCATGCAAGTCAGTTCAAAGTCATAGAGGATCGGGAATCGGCGCAGCGTAATAGTTTATTGATTACAAACCGAACTTCCAATTGTAAATGGATTCCTTGCATTCAAGTGGTAGGAGGTGCAGCCTGATTCGATGCGAGACAGGTGCGAAACATACTGTAGAGTCAAACACACAGCTTCGGGCATCGAGCTGGCCTATATCAGTTGAGGCGTGTAGAGTATAGTAAAGCCACCAGCGACGATCCAATGGTGAGCCGTGGTTACAACATATTACCTGCCCTGAAGAGAATTCAATACGATTACACAATTAGAGTGGCTTGCCGGATTCTATACTCGCATGTATTGATGCAATTTCTGTTCTGTTTCCATGGTGCTTTATATTTGCTCAGGAGGCCACAAGAAAATTAAACGGTAACTCAATACACTTGTCGATTCCCTAATGGTTTTGTACTTATAATATATTGGATTTATGCATAGTAACCTTTTCTGAGTGTTTGCTAATTGCTATTGAATTTGATATCGATTTCAAGGACAAAAATAGGTTCCTAAGAGATGCAGTGTTTTAGAGAGAAAACTATCGAAGACGGAGGTACCAAAACATCACCTTGATCGCCGTTTATCTACGCCACTGTGAATTAATCTGAATTGTTTTTGTGCAGTGAGTTTTTTGAGGTGTGTTTTCAGCCGGAAGTGAGATCACAGAAGCTACTTCCGTTCCGTGCTTTTTGGGGAGCGGGGCTTCTATGGCCGCCCCATGACCCCATAGTCCGTTTTATATATATAAATATGTTTTGTGACTTTGATAGGGAAGCATATAGGAGAAGGTTGATAAATGATTGCAATGATTGGTATAAAAAGTGTTCCTAGTTATTATGGTATGGTCTTTCTATGGCATCGCCATGACCTTATTTAAAAAACGGTGTTTCTTTTCAAAAAAGAATTTCACCCCAATCAATGCACAAGTCTCATAATACAGCGCTTTAAACTGTACGAAAACCTGCGAAAGGCTTTTTTTTATCCGGCCGATTTATCCTCGTTAATGTGGGCTGTGTAATGATGACACTCTGGAAGACGAGGGGTCGGTGTGGCCGTGTAGGCCATGTCAACCTAAATAGAGTTTCCTCTCAGGAAACCCATACGGCGATGCGTGCTCATAGACCAGCTCAACTACTGGGAATAAAGGGGTGGGTTAGAGTGCGAGCCTCCCGCTTCAAACATCATCAGCAATAGAAAATTCGCGCATATATGCCCGTAACGCAAAAAAGAGCAACTTTAATCAAAAGATAATATATAAGGAAATATCGAATGGTGAAGCCTACGCCTCAAAATCCCGAAAATTCAACAAAAAGACAAAAGTCCCGTGAAGCGACTTGGGCTGCATCAGCCAGATAAAATAAACATAAATTGGCTCTAAGGCTATACCATAAAAAAGAGGGAAACCGCCCAATCGGTACATATTCTTGTTCCCTCCAAGTCACTTAAGCCTTGATCGTTTGGGCGCGCGGTCTTTACCCTCCCATTTCTGGGATCCTTCTTCTTTATGGCACGATAGCCCGAAGTCGGGCCTTGGCCGCGTGGATTGAAGACCTCCAATTGTCGCGGTCACGCGACCTTGTTCTCCAGTTTCGAAAGCCTAGCATCTGGTGGGCGTCCAGAATGCTACCATCGGGCTCTCGGTCGTCCACGCAATCTGGCTCCGTCCACTCGTTGCGCGTTCATCATCTTTTTGGGCATGCGATCGTTGTTCAATTTCGCTGCAATTTCACGATTTTTGACACATATAGCTCATCATACAGCTGATGCAACTCAAGGTTGTATACCGGATGCGCCATTCACCTCGTTCACGAATGGCCCCGAAGATTCTTCGGAGAACCTTTCCCTCGAATGTGTCCAACAGGTGTTCAGAGTTTTGGGTTAGGGTCCATGCCTCGCAGCCATAGCATAGCACAGGTCGGACTATGGTCTTATATACGTGGAGCTTCGTGTTCCTGTGCACCAGCTTCGAATTCATAATTGGGAGGACCGAAAAATAACACTTATTAGCTAGTTGTATCCGTCGCTTTATCTCATCTGTTTCGTTGGCGTCCTTTGACAAATTGCAACCCAGGTAAGTGAAGTTGTCTACATACTCTATATTGAGGTCCCCCACTGTGATGCTTGAATTTACTGGCGTTCTTGTTTTTGATTGCATCATGACCTTGGTTTTAGATTCGTTGATATGTAGCCCAACTTCTTTGGCGGCATTATTGAGATTATGCAGAAGGCTTTCTGCATCACCCAATCTTCGAGACATGATGTTGATGTCGTCGGCGTACACTACTAGTTGAGTCGACTTAATGAGTAGCGTTCCACTGCTGTCCAAATTCATGGCTCGAATTACGAGCTCCAGAGCCAGGTTGAAGAGCGTCGGTGCCAGCCTTGTAATCACTGGAGACGCTCCTGACAGAATCTTCCTGTACTGTCGCGATTTAACGTAATTCAGCACAACCTGAGTCTGGCTCCGAAAATATCCTTTCCGTTTTGTACGAATATACGACTTCCTCGTGGATGGACACGAGTTTCCGTTTCAAATTTCTTTTTCTTTTTTTTTTAATTAAAAAAAAATTGTGTTTCCCGCCCGAACTCTGAACACCGACTCAAACTCAGTCGCCGGCCACCACCTTCGCTTCGGTCAAGCTTCTCTTCCCAAAGCTAGCGGTGTATACCGGTTGCATCAACTATAATTGCTTCCAGTTGTCTTATCAGCCTGCAAGGAAAATGCAGTGGTGCATCATCTTTGCTAGCGGGCCGATAAGATAAGGAAAAAAGAATGATCATGTTGAACAATACAGCTGCTACTGATGACCTCACTTCTGTACTCGAGCTTCCGGGTATGGTTAACTACCTCCCTGATGTATTAGTTGAATCCTACTATGAACAACATGTCCTATATATGCCTTGCCGCAGTGGCTAGATGCATTCTGATAGATTCCGCTTTTCTCCTCCAGCTTCAACGAGTCCTTTCCGCTACTTAGTAAGTTCCTCATGGTGGTGTTTCTGCTTGGGCCGACAGCCTGTAAGTTATATTTAGATAAAGAATTTTCAATTTTATGAAGCACGCGGCAGTTAGGGATACTTGGGGGTGATTCCATAGGACTATTCAAACAGCGTTGTAACTTTAGCCATGTCAATCTGTTGGGTCTTTCTCCTGATCAGGTTTTCCATGTCCTGCGGATCATATCGATTTTTGACCGCGGTGTCGATAATGAAGTAGCCTTCTTTGGTATATTCAATGCTGGACAGGGGAATAGTGACCACTATGTATAGTTGAAGGTGGCTGAGGGCTGTGTGGACCATACAGTAGTTGTAGGCCGCCATTTTTTTGGAGCAATGTATGGTTGAAGATGGCTATGGGCTTCCGCCGAATGTACGACCGCCGTAAATTCACCATGACGTCACCATCTTGTGAACATGGCACGATTTAGTCGTCTAGATTTTTTACGTTTAAGTGGCTACATTGCGGCCTTGATATCTAAAGGGCAGCGGCGTTGAGACTAATCGATGCAATTGTTTTTTTCGAGTATGCGACAGGAATTTTTGTGGTCCTGTTGTCGTTGACCTTGCAAATTAGAATTTTTTTCAACATTTTCTTAGAAGTTGAAATTTTCGGTCACGAAAATATTGTAAGACATATTTTAGAGTAGACGCTGCACAGGGTCACGACCCATGTGATGGACTATGCTCTCTATGATGGGGATAAATAACATTGCTGAGCGTGCTGTTGATCTCAACACCTCAACAAAAAAGCAGTTTAGATCTTGGAAATTGGATGTCACTTACACATATGTGACCTTGGTCATGCCTGTCATTTTTTTCTTAATTTTAAAGCCAAATTTTAAGAAGGGACAGTCGAGATTGACTTAGTACCAGGGATTTGGAGCGGAGCGACCTCAGTTTCGGAGCGAAAGAGTGGAGCGTTTTTTTGCACGCTGGAGATTTTTAATTTAAATTAGTTATTAAGTGCGTTTCATTGAATGGAGTACATGACAGCGCAGCTTTCATAACAATTTTACAGAGCTCGTTCTATATGGGATGTCCAACTATCGCATAAGGGCACCCAAATATGATTCCTCGTGATATTTCCAGCAAAAAATCAGATAAGTAGTTTAAGCTATGTAAAAAAGCTTCAAAAACAAAATTTTGTGATCTTACTTCATATAAATTTTTTTTTAACGACGGAAGTCTTAGCGGTAGCATTGTTGTAAAATCTTTAAATGCTTTTGGTAGCTAATGAGTTAAGAACTCCGGATAATCCCGTTACAACTATTTTGCTGGAAATGACATTAACAGTCACATTTCGGTGCGCTTGTGCGATAGTTTAGTTTCCGGACAATTTGTACGAAATTGGTGCTATCCTTTTCTGTTTTTGATCGAATAAAACGCACCTACTTAGTCATATTCTATAATACGCGAGTAGATATATGTAAGTTGAATAGAGGAATTCGCGGAAAATAATAAATACAGTGGAACCTCTCAAGTTGACCACCTCTCTAACATGACCGCCTCTTTATGGTGACCACTTTTTTTCCGCCCTGGCACCTTTAACATTATTTTCAAAGAAATAAACCTCTATATATTGACCACCTCCTTATTCTGTAAATTTACCACTTTTTATAAAATAATTAAAGAATATTTTCAACCTCTTTAAGTTGACCAGGCGCCAGATGTACATCTTGATGAACCGTTGGTTTTTTATATATTCATTCGTGTCATGTTAACACAGGCCAGTCTGAATGCTAGCCTTGCAAATAAGTGCAAGTTTAGTCGTGTAAGTTGTCTAGACGCAGTGAACAAGTAGTGAAGGAAAGATTAGGAAAATTAATATAAATTTATGCTATTTGTTGGGCAGTTTAAAAGATAAACTTAACATTTACGTGGTATGTATACTTGAATTGTATCAGCATTTCGTACAAAAATGTGCATGTTTACGTGATTTTGTGAAAAGAAACTTCTATAACTTTCGCTCTCATTATTTAGACCGGGTGAAACATCACACATATCCTTCCTCCATATGTTTCAGTCGATAAAAAAAAGAGAGCATGCTTTCTGATCTTTAAATGTTAGGGAAAAAATATTTTCCTTGTAATCGAGTAAAATTCTTAGAACATTCTTCCGAAAGGAAAGCTGCTGAAAAGTTTGGTGTCAGCAAGACAACAATTAATAATATCAAAAAAAAGAAAGGACGAATACTACAACTTAACCCATTAGTGCATAGTGTCCCTTTAAAGGGACACCCACTTTTTCCCGTTATATGGTCAGGTTTTTGACTATGATGTCCCTTATAAGGGACATTGTGCACGTAGGTCAGTTGGTGAAATATTTTTATAGACTTACAGCTGCAGAGATTTAAGAGAAATTAGAAACGTAGGGTCGTCTTTTTGAAGACATCAACATTTCTGCTATACCCCTATTGATGGCAATGAAACAAGGGATATTAAAAGGGGACTTTTACTGCTTATGTGAGTTGCATTTTCAGTCTAGACGATCTAGCGATTGCTTTCGAAATTACCAAATAAACGTTTGTATTGGTCAAAGACCCGTCAGTGGGGTCTGTGTCTATGTCATGGGATAGAGAAATTTTGTGAGTGGCTTCACCATCAACATCAACATAAGCTTCACAGAGGATAGAGACAAAGCCCTTTCCGATGCAGGTTGGCTATGGCTGACTGCCCTTCCACACCGGCTCTGGGCCTCAAAAGGGCGAGCTGTTGAAACGAAAAAGTGCTAATTCCTAGCTGCTTGGAGTCATCCCTTTCGTATGAATGCCTGTTGTGAACCGCCATAAAACGGGAAAGCTGCGTTTTCAAAAGGGCCTGAGAGTCCAACGGGCAACCGATCCCGCGGAATGCACTTAGAACTATGTGGTGATTACCGTAAAAACAGCCAGCTAACAATAAATTTATCCGTGGAGAACTAATTAGATTTTGTTTTGGGCACTATATTCAAGCGGAAGACATTATGTATTTATTTCATATATATGGGAAAATATGCTGATGTCGTTTCCAAAAGTTTTGGAGTTGGGGAGAATAAGGTCATCGATCTGCTCACTAAAGAAATAAAGTATTCAAACCGAGTAATTTGATAATTTGTAAATATTTTACATGCCACTTATAAGTTTCATTGATTTCTATTCCATATCCGTCAAATTACTTCACTATTTATCCGGTGTGGGTATTTTCGACGTATACAATACACGTTATTCGTGTCGATTTTTTCATTCGTCAACTGACCGCTGTGCATAGTGTCCCTTATAGGGGACGGCTTGTAAATCTACTATTACTTAATTTTTTTCGAAAAAATCTTTCAAAAAGTACTTCCTCGTCGCTACTTTAATTCATAATAATTGACAAAAGTCAAAAAATGTTGCTAGGGAGCTTCATGAACTAATGGGTTAAATATCGGCAATACAAATTTATCTAGAGTTCAATAGTTCAAAGGCCCATGAGGTGAATGAAGCCACATACATTTGGTTTAAAAGAATGCGTTCTATTAATGCTAGAATTTGAGGGCCAATGTTGCAGGAAGCAGCATCCCTTCAATTTGCTACGAAATAAAACGTGGCAGATCTAAAGCCTCAAGTGGTTGGCTTGCAAAATTCAAAAACAGGCATGAGACATCACAAAAAGTTCTTTGTGGAGATTCGAATGAAGTTTCGTCAGAAACTGTGACTGATTTTCACAAAAATTTTAAGATCCTTGTCGAAGGATACAGTTTAAACGATGTTTTTAATGCAGACGAGTGTGGCTTTTTTTTTACAGAACATTACCAAATCGTAGTTTAGTGGCAAATGGCGATGCGTGTAAAAGCGGAAAACTTTCCAAAGAAAGATTGACCGTTTGCTAGCTGCTTGTGCCATCGGTGAAAAACTGAGCCAAGAGCCTTGAAATCCGTTCAACTTGATGGAGCCATTCCTCGAAAAATTTGTCAGGCATCCAGGCCTTTTTATTGTATTGGCAGAGAATTTGCAATGCCTTTACGTCTACGGATTTGAAGGCTCTTAGCGATTTAGATTTTCCTATTACCAATGGAGCCAGTTTTTCACCGCTGGCACTAGCAGCTAGTGGATTTGAAGGCTCTTGGCTTGGCGATTTAGATTTTTCTATTACCAGTGGAGCCAGTTTTTCACCGCTGGCACTAGCAGAAAACCGAAACTGTGCTCAGTAAGTTCTTAACGCAACTTCATTTTGCAGAACTAAATTCCCATACGCAAAGCATACAACAAAGCGAAAACAAATCATCGCACTGTTTCGATTCAGATACACACGCTGAGGCGAATTCTATGTCGCCTCACTGGTGTTTTTCTTCCCGTATATTTTCCCGTACAGAATCGGTCGAATGTATTGATACGCGTTGAGTTGTTGTTCGGTATCATGCGGGGGAAAAATTATCGCCTCACTTGTATGAATTAATGTACAGAAATGATGTTAGGGATTTTGCGGTTGTGAAAAGGAATTTGTAAGTGAGTTTAAAGATAACTTCAGAACTTTTTGTCATATTTGATGGATCATGTTGTTGTTGTTGAATTATGTTTTGTGATAAATTAAAATATAATTAAACGGAAATGAAGGTGAGGCGCCGCCTCAGTTGCCTCATCTGAGGAGCCGCCACTGAATAGAACACATTCTTTTAAACCAAATGCTTCATTCACCTCATGGGCCTTTGAACTCTTGACTACTCTAGATAAATTTTTATTGCCGAAATTTAAGTTGTAGTACACAAGCGAAACTTTTTATTGTTTGTTGATAATTGCCCGGCACACCCGCATGGAAAAGGCCTCTCAAATGCCAAATGCCACGTCTATCCTTCAACCACTTGACCAAGGCGTGATAAAACTGTTTAAAACCTTCTATAACAAAGACATTATTGGAAGCATTCATATTCAAAAATGTTGAAGCCCAAGCTCCTAACAAAATGTCTATCAACGTTTTGGATGCTGTATTATGGATCAGTTCTGCTTGGAAAAAGGTGTCTGAGATTTCCAACCAACAATGTTTCAGAAAAGCAGGATTTGTTCTGGACGCATACACAACAAAAATTTACGAAAACGACGAAGATGCCTCAGATGTTGAGCTTCCTGGCCTCCCTAATAATACTTATGACATGGCCACTTTTATCGAATTTATTATTTGAATATACATATTTACTAAGAACAATGACGTTTTGTTGTATTTTTGTAATGGAGTGGAACGGAGCGGAGCGAAAAATTTGTAGTCGGAGTCCTAGAGCGGAGCGAAAAAAAGTGAGGCTCCAAATCCCTGCTTTCTACACTATTTAACGAAAAATAACCCTGCACGTGTTTAGACATTCACTGGTGATTCTGATTACATTCAAATGGCCATACCAATTTTTGCGTTTTAGACTGTAGTTCGTCTATATTCCGTGCTATTTTTGTCTCTCGGACTGCAAATTCCACTTGCGAGATCTAAATTTCATTGCTGGTATGATTTAGCTTGATTAAATAACTTGAAAGACAAGGAAATGTGAGATTCGTTCTTTACAAGGTCCTTAACTGGGCAAAGCTGTATACGATTTCTCACTAAAATCCCTTGCAGATGGAATGTTGATAAATTCTACTACCTTCCCGGAGCGAATTCATGTGAAAGATAAAATTATATTCTGCAGCTGAGAAGCCATGCAATGAAACGCATGAAAATATGGCATTCTCACAAAAGAAATAAAGAGTAGGGTAAAGGGAACATTTATGATCTACTTATGCTATCAATTCATGATATTCACACGTAGGTATCCCTGTTATGGATATCAAGTTCCTGAAAACTACAAATATTCTAGTTTTCCACGAGTGAAATGTATGTATTAGGACGCTGTCTCTGCACCTCCGTCAGTTATGAGTGGCCAGGCCACTTGCTGCATCTTTGCTTGCTGCTGTTGATTTGTCCGTGCCACCTGGTTGGAACCTATCACGGACATGCATTCCGCGGCAGTATATGGATCGGCAAAGAAGGCATCTGGTTAGTTGTCAAGACTACAGTCTTAAGTCTTAGCAGCAGAAAATTTCAAGAGGTACCTGGATTCAAACTCGCACTCGGTGCCATAGCATCACACGCGTTTTAGGCTTCTAAATGCAGCACCTCGTAATAGTAGTGGGCTCTTTGCAGCAGTGGCGTAACGTTTATCATTTTTTTTTTGTTCGAGCTCAAAGCTCTTTCTTTATAGAATCGAATTTTCGACTTACTTGATATCCATATACGGCATGAGCCACAGAGCGTGGTAGTCAAAACCCCCCCTCCAAAATTTGGCGCCGCGGGCGCTGGTCCAGACTGGTGCATATCCTATGCTCCATGAGCAATTATTCACATTTTTACAGAATGTGTAACTAAATGCATTGCTTGTAATTACATTCACCCTTTCTCAATAACAAGGCCCCTCCCGTGGTTGCGCCACTGCTGGCACAGAAATTTCAACAGCTGCTCCTTTTGGTGTCTCTGAACGTTCTTGTGAGAGTTGAGCGATACATATTAAACTCTCTGGTTTCGTCCTGTTGAATTCTTTTCTTCGGGGTAAAACTGTATGGCACACTCACTTTTTTATGTCGAATTCACTCTCCACCAATTGTGATCCTTACATCTACACATTCCAATATGCTATCGTATGTCTTAACAGTTACCGAAACGTGACTTTAATTTTCATAGCTATTTAAATTATATCAGACCCTTTCAGTGTCATAAAAACAACGAAAATTAAGACACTCTGTCTTTCGTTGTCGTTTTTAATAAGTGCCACAAGGACGCTAATGACAGAGGAAAAAAAGTGTAGTAGGTACCTACCACTGGCTGATTACCCTTTAACATTACCGTCGTCTCGTGCACCTTGCACCATGAGTCTCCCGCCCTGCCACCATTCGCTGATATTTTAAAATAAGGACGAGAGAAAAAATTAAACTTGCAAGTGGATTACATACAACCATAGAGCGCGCATTTTATGCTGAAATGAAACCTTCACAAGGAAATTTTTTATGCAAATTAGATGGTAGCGTGGCCGAGTCCATCATGGCTGCTTGTGCTTGCTGACTGACTGACTATATGGTTGGTAACGGATGTAATAGAAGACGTGGAATAATTTCTTGACTTATCCGCTCCCCGTGTGCACATATTTGCATAGGCAAGAATGTAAATTTGCATATGGGACGGTTATGAGAAACCTTTGCGCACTTCATTTTCAACTAAAATGTAATGAAGAAACAGGGACAGGCCAGGGATCGGCTCTTGCTGCTGATACTGCTTATATGAAAAGTCAAATTGACTGAGCGCTGAGCGGGTGAAGTTGAAATGTTTATTTTTCTTTGACGCGACTGTGCCGAGCTCAAGGTAATTTTATTAGGACGAATGAGTTTTCACTTTGGTGTTTGCTCAATGAATTGTACTCAGAGTTGTAATTCGTATGATTAGGGGCGGGTTTGTTGGAGTTTAATTTTGTATTTTAATTTTCGAAAGAATAAGAGGGTTGGAAATAGGTTTACCAAAAATATGGGCTCTGCGATTTTTTTTTTTTGACAATCTAAAATTATACTGAAAAGGACAAGCGCGAAATTAGCGGAATACAAACTGAGCTAGCCGGAAAAGCAGAGTATGGGCATGGAGGAATGTAGATAACCATTTAATTCTAATCCATCTGTGTGTGCAATAAAAAAAACTCCGAGAAGTTTTCCCTTAGGGAAAAATCTTAGATCATGTATATGTCTACGTTATTGCTTACAAAATAATCCACATTGCATCAGCCGTTATCTTGTCACTCCAGAAGCCCCAAAAACCTTTCAAACCGATTACATATAGTACCCCAAATATCGACTTTCAAACGACAACCATAATGGCCATTCTTAGTTTCCTTAGAGAAGTGTCCTTTTTGGTGGTACATATGTACATAATATCCTTTGGAAACCCAAAATGAGCTTGTGGTGATTTTAAAGGGCTCAACTCACCAAATACTGTATTTTGATATGCATATCGACTATAATGCATTCCCAAAGAAAAAGGGACCTTTTTTGTCCAAGGACATCTTTCTCATAACAAGTGCTGACACCAAAATAATAAGGATCGCACCACTTAACTTCCATCCGAGTTTCATCCAAATCGCTCCACAGGGGGAGCCAAGAGAACCAATTGAAAGATAACTTTTCATTCGCTTCAACGGCGAATTTACCGCTATTCCCGCAACTCGTCAGTGGTTGTCGATTCTTTGCAATTTTAAATATTTTGAAACCGATCACTTACAGTGCCTCAAATGTCACCTTTCGAACGACACCCATAATGCCCATACTCTGTTTGCCATGCTAGAAAAATGTCCTTTTTGGTGGTAATATCCTTTTCCAAAACTCAAAATCAACTTGTCGGGATTTTGCAAGACTTGTCGCAACGGACTCTCTATTTTGATATCCATATCCTTATACATAGCGTCTATAATGCATTCCCACAGAAAAAAGGACATTTTGTGTCCAAGGAAATCTTCCTCATAGAAAGTGCTGGCACCAAAATATTAAGGATCGCAGCACTTAACTTCCATCCGAGTTTCGTCGACATCGGTCCACGGGGAGAGTCAGGAGAACCAATTGGAGGATGAATTTTCGTTAGCTTCAATGGCGAATTTACCGCTATTCCCGCAACTTATCATAATCGTGACTGTCGATTCTGAGTCAGAGCGATCAAACGATAACGTATACCAAATTTGGTGAAGATCGAACTACGGGAAGGTCGATTTAAAGCGCTAAACGTTTTCGTTACAGTTTTTCGTGACGCTTTTTCACGGAACGACACCCAGTATTTCTCAGGTAGCCTCCGCAAAGACATATACATGTCAAAATTCAATCAAACACAATAAAGCGTCGACTATCTGAACGCTGATTATCCGAAATTCGTTGAACGGAACCGGGGACTTAGTTTTCTTCTTGATTTGGGAATTTGGATGGATTTCGTTATCTGTCCCGGAAGTTTGCAGGTCTGTCTGAAAGAAGCAATATCATCAGCATCACTCAATTGCTTCGAGTTACTCGTTCTCATTCAGTTCTATTGATTTCGCACATTTTCAGCTTGTCGCTAAAATTCCTTTTTTTTCGGCATTCCTTTAATTTTTCTATGGAAACTCCATTAAACTTACTTTCGGTTAACCTAAGCCATTTTGCTGTACCTACAGTACAGCATTTTCATCTGCCGTACAGCAAGCAAAATGTACAGCATTGCCCATGCGACACCATGAAACTGAATTCAATACACAATATAGCTCTTGAGCGATGCTTTAGATTACTCTTGTATGTATGCCTGTATGATCGATGTTTAGCGGGATAATCAGACTTTTATGTTTGGCAATCGTTCATTTTTGATAACTTTGGAATCCTTCTCGGTCTTTCTGAAATTTGGCACACAGCTACTTCGCGCTCAAATTTCCTCCAAATTACACGGGCCTACACGTTCGGCTGCCCAAACCGCAATTTTTAGTTCGAAAATTGTCCATAACTCGTGAAATTTGTGAGCGAAAATTTTTGAAATTTAGAAAACTTTTAGAGCCCCTTACTGTTCATATTTGGTGAAAATGGCCCCATTGTAGACTTGACTCCTAGTTTCAAGGTCCTACCTATTCGCGTTGGGAAGTTACAGCTACCAAAATCCCACTTTTGTGTTTACTAATCGAAAATTGTGTATAACTTGGATATTCTTGAGCGGATTTTTGAATTTCGGCAGACTTGTAAGGCCGTACTGTCCATAATTGGTCAGCAAATCAAGGCTCTAGCTTTCAAGATTCGCTCGGAACAACTGGGCCGACTGATCAAGCGACCAACTTCGGGGAGTTGGGTGCGAGATGTCACGACGGTGACATAAAATAAATAACAAGAAAAAAAATTGTATTTGAGCCACGAATGAAGGAAAAACAGCCCCTGGGTCGGCAGTCAGGACAGGATGCACTCTCAGTTTTTGTGATAAGTTTTGTCTGGCATGTGCGTGTTTATAGTTTCTAATATATCCCCGTCTCCAATTTGTAATTTGTGCCCTACAATTGAGTGTAAAAAAATATGGGGTTAACTGAATAGTCTTGCGACATAAGCAACCCCCGCCCAGGGGCGAATTGTAATCGAGAATGGAGGCGTTCTACAATTTTTTATTCAGCCACGGACGCCTCAAGTCCGGTTTTTTATTAAAAAATATTTGTGGGTTTAGTTCGGCCGGGACCCGTGGCCATCCGGGTCCACGGAGCTTAAAGAAGATGGCACCTTTGCTCGCCGGCTTCAATTCACGGTTTCCCCTATTTTAACCCCTTTGTTTGTGAAGTGTACCCACAAACCCCACCCGTATCTCCAACTTCTGAGCCACAGCAAGCGCATGCCGCTGCTCGCTCGTTGAGGAGCCCTATCTTCGTTGTCTAACCTTTACGGTTATAGAGGCATTGGCTCCGTCCCCTGGGCATCTTCGGATGGCCAAAGTCTATTCTTATAAGATGCCATATCATGCGGTTGTCAGATTTATGTAAATCTGAAATTTATAAAATCTATCTTCTATTTTTTGTGAATAATTTTATTTCGAGTACTCCTTCTTGCTATAGTTTGCTTGTGTTAAGACATACGTTTGTGCTTCACATGCTTGTTAAGAAGAACCAGTGGCGTATATAGCTTTTCGGAAGGTAACCATTTTTTTGTTTGTATGTTTTTCTACCGATTAACCTTCCGGCGGGCGCAATACTAATCCTAACACGATCGGGCGCAATGTATCTGACAATTTAAGTGCACAAAAAATTATGAAACTAAGTTTCTGTATATTTTAGGCTTTTATTTATTGTTGCATTGTCTTTTTGAAACAGTTCTAAAAAATTTTACAAACAAATACTGGCTCAAAAAGTTGGATACCCTTCACATTTTCAATTTTCTAAGAATATTCCGCTTTCAATCGCTGCAATATTTAAAAAACGTCCAAAAACTCGATCGCTTAAAAAATGTGAGCTTATTTTACTAAAAACACACTATTGAACGATTTGGTGAGCCTAAAAGTCAACACAACGTTATTACGCAATGTGAATATAAATATGAAAATGTCCACTTGATACTCTCAAGTGGACATTTTCATAGAAAAGGAGAAAATAACACAATCGGGCGCAATACATCTAAGAGATTATTCCAGTCCCTCCCGCCCCTCAGACTTATGGTAGATAGGAACTGAAAACTGCTTTGGGTATAGTTGATCGATAAAGATTAAGCTACTGTGAGTTTCAGATCTCTCCCTTTTCATATCGCTGATTCACGCAACAAAAACTGGTCACTTAATCTGTCAGATGCATTGCACTCGCCCGAAGGTTAAACATTTTTTTTTGTCGTTTGAGGTATGCTAACAAGATCGAAAAAGTGCCTGTCGATTCAAGAAATTGGTTAAAATCTGCTTGTTTAGCTGAGATTCCGGAGGAATAGGTTTGGCAAAGTTTCATCCTGGAAAATTGTGGGAGAACTTAAATATTCGTCTGCAAAACTGAGCGCAAATGTTAGGAATCGTTCCCGCACTGGGGATGGATGCAGTAAAAATAGGCCTCAGTGAGTGGTTTGTCTGCAGCACTGTCTGAGGTGGTTGCGATTTTATTCCAGAAAAAAATTACATACATATTCGAGAAAAAAAAATGCATACCGGGTGCAAGCAGTATTGTTCAAGCAAGTTTGTCTAGAATGTGCCGTAATGCCGCTCAATTAGAACCCTACTGTACAAGTAGATATTGCACAAATTATTTTACTAAATCTGTGATGATCTGAGATCTGAGATCTGTGATGATTTTGCGGCAGTCAGACTATCTAAAAAACAACACTTCAAGTAACAATTAAAAAATACTGTAAAAAAGGTAAATTCCGAAATTCCCCTGTAGTGCAGTCATATTAGCATTTCAAATAGAAAAAAATAGAGTAAGGCTAATTCTTGTGGTTTTTGAATCAGTGGGCTCCCAGGAATCTAAAACTCATTTTGCTAAAAAAAATTTTGATCGGAAAGGTCCCAAAAAGGACAAAAAAGGATACTCTTTAATCCTTGACCGGAGGTCAGCATGTGGGGTATCAGATCAAAAGGGACGTCGAGTACATTACATATCCGGTGTTTGTTTCCTGTTTCAAGGACCCTCAACGGAATAAATGGAGATTAAATGTAAAATTATTGTGTTTCCCGTGTATCTTTCCAAAGCCATAACTACGAAAATAATTCAAGTTGTCACTACGTTTCTCACTTTTCCGAATTTATAATAGCTAAAGATTCTATCATAAAATTTGCTAAGAAAAAAAATTATCGGAAAGCTTTCAAAAAGGACATAAAAGGACACTAATTACAAACCTTGATCGATCGTGGGCATGCGGGGTGTCATATCAAAGAAGACGTCGAGTACATTCCATATACGGTATTTATTACTTGTTTAAAGGACCCTCACAGGAGAAAATTGGGACCCAATGGAAAATTTTCGTGTTTCTCGTAAATGTATCTTTCCAAAGCCGTAATTTTTCGTTTGAGCCCGAATTATTCCATTTAGTGTCCTCGAAATAGGAAACAAATACCGGATATGCAATGCATTCGACGTCCTCTTTGATATGACACCCCGCATGCTCACGTTCGATCAAGGTTTGTAATTAGTGTCCTTTAATGTCCTTTTTCAGAGCTTTCCGATAATTTTTTTCTTAGCAAATTTAATGATAGAATCTTTAGCTATTATAAATTCGGAAAAGTGAGAAACGTAGTGACAACTTGAATTATTTTCGTAGTTATGGCTTCGGAAAGATACACGGAAAACACAATAATTTTACATTTAATCTCGATTTATTCCGTTGAGGGTCCTTGAAACAGGAAACAAACACCGGATATGTAATGTACTCGACGTCACCTTTGATCTGATACCCCACATGCTGACCTCCGGTCAAGGATTAAAGAGTATCCTTTTTTGTCCTTTTTGGGACCTTTCCGATCAAAATTTTTTTTTAGCAAAATGAGTTTTAGATTCCTGGGAGCTCGTTGATTCAAAAACCACAAAAAACTCAAACAAAAAAACACAAACTCTATTTTTTCTATTTGGAGGCCTGAAACGGGATATTTTGACTGCACTACTGTGGATGGTATTTCGGTAGATATTGTTACGAAGTGTAACCAATTAATAGCAAAGAACTAAATTTATGTATTGATTTAGTATGAAAAAATTGTTATTACCAGGGGATCAATCCCCTTGGATATCTACGCCCCTAAAGAGAACATTCAGAATTTTAGGATTCCCTGTTTAGAATCCACAGAACCGTTGCCTTCCCAAGGTTCAGGTATTTCCGAGAATATCGGCTACTATTCTTTCACAATTCTATTTACGAAGATATCACTTATGAAGGGAAGAAGAATACCAGAATATTTTATGACATGTATCATGGTGGTAGCAACGTGTTTCTCCAAATCGGCGTGAAAACCGAATTCCGCAAGTATGTGTACAGCATTGGGTTATAGGGAGTCTGGTCACCTTAGTCCGAACCATCCATATCGTGCCAAGTTCAGATGCTCTACTGTATGGGAAAAGGGTTCGTATAATTTATCTAAATCAAAAAGTGATGCACTCATTTCTTTTCCACAATTATTCAACAACACACTAAAAACAATTGAAACTTATCGAAGAACGCACACATCCTTTGGAAAATTCTTTTGAAAAGTTTATTACTCGTAATATTCATGTGAATCCTTTCGTGATCATCTGTTGCCACGTATTTCAATATGCAATGGCAATCCATTCATATAATGCCCTCGGGATATTAAAAATCGCAGCTCAAAGTTCATCGCTTTCATACAACTTGCACACAGAACTACAGACTACATTCAATACATTTTCATTTCATTGATAATGAAAGGATTATGTTCGCCGATTACTTTTGCCGTGCTGTAATACACACACATACGAATTGTACATCGATGTAGTTCTACAGACAGAATATAATATGAAAGCCAAGGATTAATTGAAAGCGCTCCGCATATCGTACACACAAAAGCAATGGAAAATCGTTGCTTTTTGAGATATGAGGATGTTTAAATCGCTTTTGTTTCACGAGTGTAATGTACGTAAGAAAGACACTGCGGTATGGGTATGTGCACTGTGTGGAGGGAAGTGGAGCGTACGATTTTAATGAAGGCACTACTCTAATTGATGGCTTTGTTCCGGATATCTGTGGACCTTACCATACGCATGCAAAAGGCTTCTTTGTCAGAATAAAAAGCATCAGAAGTCCAAGTTGTACCTTGACCCCGCTATAGGCCAAATTTGTTATATTTTTATAACGCTGTTTTTTTTGATGGCTTTTTGCGGAGGTGCTGTGATAGCAATACAGCTGATACCTAATAAGGAGCACCTATTCTAGTAACGCGACCCCTAAGATAGCAGCTCTGATGTGCTGTATACCAATTCCAGCTTCAGCTTTTTGAAGAAGACATTGTTGTTACACAATGCATTAATAGAATTAAAAAAATTATTTCGCAGAATTTTAACACAATATAAAATAAATTTGCACATTGCAAATCACTACATTACAAAGCTTTATTTCAACTATTTATAATTGCTTAAATTTTGTAATTCAATTTAATTGTTAAAATATTCACGTTATCATCGACATGGTAATCAAATCCAAATCCAACCACGGCACACGGATCATTGCCGCAGTCTATCACTCATTAAGCCAAATACTTTCAACGAAACCTCTCATCACCTTTCATGTTTATAAATATAACAACAAATTATGCGTGAGGTGAGCGGCGAAAATATATGCGGTAATATGCTAAAGCATCCTTTCAATTCGCCCACCCCACTCTGCGATTTATCCGCGAAAATAATGCAATAATTTCATGGAATTTGTGTATGCGTGATATTGTTGTATGTATTCGTACCTTATAGTAATGGAATCCTTTACATGCAAATTAGTTTTGTAAATAATTCTATTGTTGTTGATTCCCTAAGACGATTATGCTAATTAGTTGATTAAAATTTATATTAAACATTGCCGGTACGTTTCATCGAATGGATGGGAATCCTATACTAAACATGCGCTACATAAGCAATATACTCAGATAAAGATGTCATTTTAAATTTTTGTTGTTTTGGAATCTCTAAGGTTCCAGAAGCTTAAAACTAATTTTTGTCAGGAAAATTTTGGGACAAAAGGCCCCAAAAAGGACACAAATTTATCCTTGACCGGAGAATTTGAATTTTGAATTTTGAATTTTGAATTTTGAATTTTGAATTTTGAATTTTGAATTTTGAATTTTGAATTTTGAATTTTGAATTTTGAATTTTGAATTTTGAATTTTGAATTTTGAATTTTGAATTTTGAATTTTGAATTTTGAATTTTGAATTTTGAATTTTGAATTTTGAATTTTGAATTTTGAATTTTGAATTTTGAATTTTGAATTTTGAATTTTGAATTTTGAATTTTGAATTTTGAATTTTGAATTTTGAATTTTGAATTTTGAATTTTGAATTTTGAATTTTGAATTTTGAATTTTGAATTTTGAATTTTGAATTTTGAATTTTGAATTTTGAATTTTGAATTTTGAATTTTGAATTTTGAATTTTGAATTTTGAATTTTGAATTTTGAATTTTGAATTTTGAATTTTGAATTTTGAATTTTGAATTTTGAATTTTGAATTTTGAATTTTGAATTTTGAATTTTGAATTTTGAATTTTGAATTTTGAATTTTGAATTTTGAATTTTGAATTTTGAATTTTGAATTTTGAATTTTGAATTTTGAATTTTGAATTTTGAATTTTGAATTTTGAATTTTGAATTTTGAATTTTGAATTTTGAATTTTGAATTTTGAATTTTGAATTTTGAATTTTGAATTTTGAATTTTGAATTTTGAATTTTGAATTTTGAATTTTGAATTTTGAATTTTGAATTTTGAATTTTGAATTTTGAATTTTGAATTTTGAATTTTGAATTTTGAATTTTGAATTTTGAATTTTGAATTTTGAATTTTGAATTTTGAATTTTGAATTTTGAATTTTGAATTTTGAATTTTGAATTTTGAATTTTGAATTTTGAATTTTGAATTTTGAATTTTGAATTTTGAATTTTGAATTTTGAATTTTGAATTTTGAATTTTGAATTTTGAATTTTGAATTTTGAATTTTGAATTTTGAATTTTGAATTTTGAATTTTGAATTTTGAATTTTGAATTTTGAATTTTGAATTTTGAATTTTGAATTTTGAATTTTGAATTTTGAATTTTGAATTTTGAATTTTGAATTTTGAATTTTGAATTTTGAATTTTGAATTTTGAATTTTGAATCGGACCAAGGGTTCCCAAATTACCCCTCCTTGATATTTTTTTCGGCCATAACTTTCAACATATGTATTTGCTAGCGACTTGAAATTTTGATCAATGTCTAATTGTGACGGGCGATAAAACTCTGGAGTTTACTGCGATAAGAAAATGCCACTGAAGTTAAAGGGCAAGTTGTACAAAACGGTTGTACGTCCCGCACTCATGTATGGATCAGAATGCTGGATCATGTATGAAGGTTACGCGAAACAAATGACAGCGACTGAAATGAAAATGTTACGCATGTCAGTTGGTGTAACCAAAAGGGACCACATCAAGAGTAGCTACATCCGAGGCAGCTTGTCCATAGACCAACCAATCACCGAAAAGCTCGAAGACCATCAAATGGACTGGTACTGCCATGTAGAACGGCGTCCGCCTGAGAACCCAGCAAAGAGAGCGATTTCAATGGAAGTTCCACTTGATGGACCCAAGGCCAAAGGCAGACCGAAGAACACCTGGATGTGTCAAAGGAAAAAGCAACAACAACGCATTGGTCTCGGCGATGACACGATCCAAGAAGGAGCTGCCTGTAGAAATATGCTGACATATTACCGCCAAAACGGGCGATGTGCCTACACCGCAGGTCGAGCAGCACGAAACCATGGAGCGGTATAAAGAACGAGGCAAGGAAGAAGAAGTCGAATTGTGACATATCAATAAAGTCGATAGAAGCTAACCCCACGCCTACCTCCCCTACAAAATTATATTCAGCCATATCTTTAGGTAAAATTGCGAAAAACTTCAAATTATGTAGTGTCAAATGGTAGCTGATGTCTTTATAAAATGTGAAAGGTGTGTCGGAGCGAGCGGACTGACCTGAAAAAAACTTGAAATTGAATATTTTCGGTTTTGCGTGCCTTCTAGGTCTCTACATGGGTATAGGGTAAACACTGATTGTGCTATTCGCACAAATAGAACTCAGTATTGTTTTTGCTTCATTTTATGAGACACATGTGACTCACAGAGAAGTACTGAATAGTAAAATCATGAGGCAAATGTGTTCTGTTGATAGTTAAGCATTTACAACCAATTTTAGGATATTGTGGTTAACCCTTAGATGACCAACAAGGTCCCTGGGAACCTATAGCGTTTTCAACTTTGAGCCATTTGAATATGGTTCAATCGAACCGGCTCAGCTCCCTTGACTTCTCTAATCAATATGTTTAGAAACAAATGCAATGTGTTTCGAATTATTTCCTTAAAATTTTCTATCATAACCAACCGGCTAAAGTGATATATGGCGGTGAAGCCCAACTAGGTCCACTGGGACCTTCATGTATTAAGAGCAATTGTATACACGTTATTTGCGAATTCAATGGAAATGAGAACGATAATAAGTTTTTCATTTAATTTGTTGGTAAAGACCTTTAGGTTCTGCCAAACTCAATTGAAAAGGGTAATAAAAACAAAAATTATTCGCTACACTTTCTTGTAATCAGTGGTAACTTTTGTTATTAGTATGTTCGGAATAGGTACACATGGGATTTTACCAATTCAATTTTTTTCCTAAGAATCGTTCGATTCTGGGAAGTTCTTGTGATTGAGATATAAAGATGAATTCGTCTTTCTACTAGTTCAACGCATCATAGCGCTAAAACTCCCTCAATATCAAAGTCGTTGTAAGAAAGTAATAAGTATCGGAAAAATTAGTGCTTGGGATAAAAAAAGACCTGCTGATAACCGGCGAACTGCTTTTCAATGCATGGGTGCCAGTGACCAGGATGCAGCCGTGGAGAATTTGGCCGGATATTTGGAGCAGGATGATGAAGATGATCCTTTTGCCGACGAGGACCGCGATGATGAGTATATTTCAGATTCATCGGACGATGATGACCTGTCCGAAAACCCTACAGCCTGTGAAATTCCCAATGAAAGGCCCCATTTTATTTCCTGGAGCCACATATGGTACGCTGATCCACCCGTTAGTGGCTTCATTCGTCATAACGTCATATAGCAAACGTCTTCCAGGGCCTGCTCCTGGAAATGTTGCAGATCCTTTGGGAATCTTCAAGTCAATAATTACTGATAAGATCGCTTATATCATTATCCGCCAGACAAACCGGAAGAGGAATGAAAGCACAGCAAAGTGGAATTCTAAAAACCCAAATGCATAACCAAGGCAATGGACTCCCTTGACCCTCAATGAATTTCACACTAATATGGTGGAATGTTGTTGCATTCGAGTTGCCATCAGTCGAATTCGAAGCCTCTAAAAAAATTATGCAGCGAAACACATTTGCCTCTATACAGAGTGTCCCGCATTGGGTGGTCAATACTGCAAGGTTTGATAGCGCAACTTGTTTCAGCAATGAAATTCCCAATACAATCGGAATTTTTTTTACCGTTACCTTGTTATCGCTCTTTTTGTGAAAGTCATCAAAAATCATGACTTGTCAGTTGTCAAGCAAAATCGTAATTTGCAGCACTCCTGATGACTTAATCCAAGATTTGATTTCAGTTTCAGAAACTACATAAAATTTCACAAAAACTGAAGTTTTTCCTGTTGCCAACATTATCGGCACTTTCAAGATACAGTTACTCAAACTTAATAAAAATTTTAAAATAGATTTTTCATCGCAAATTCAAACAGTAATTATTTCATAACGGTGCTTTATACATACAACTCTGCAAAGTTGATAAAAGTTGCTTCAACATGTTGGCTTTCCATCGGTATATCACTTTTCATATTTACATTGCGGGATTTTAGAATTACACATATTGGATATAAAAAAACAAGGTAATTATTTTCTTATCGGATTATTTAAACTGAAATTTTATTCATTTATTTTTTATATTTTACTATCGCAATTTTGAAAATTTGTTAAAAAAAATGAAAATAAAGTTTTGAATATAAGAAAGAACTAATAAACTAAAAATATTAATTAATGATTAAATGGGTATGTTTGATGAATTGGAATAATGCCGCTGGAATTGGCCTCCTCCATTTTGTATGCAGACTCGACACCATCGGCGCATGGATGAAACGTCCCGAAGGATTTCAGGAGGGGTTTCCTTAATGTTGTCACAAGCATCATTAATTCGCTGCAGCAGTTGTTCCCGGGAGGTAATCGGCTCGTAATAGACATTGCTTTTTAAGTTAGCCCGTAAATAAAAATCTAGGGGAGTAAGGTCGGGACTTCTCTCAGGCCACGCAACTGTCCCAAATCTGCCAATCCACTTTACGGGAAATTCGTTTTCCAAATACATATTCTTTGATAGGTCTCGCATTATGAGCGGGCACCCGTCTATCTGCCATAAATAGCAAATATTAAATTTTAACCGTTATAAGTACCGTTGCATTTGCCAAACAATGTACCAAATTTCAAATATCTTACAGTTCTGGTCAAAATAATGTAGCGAGATTCTATCCCGAATTATAATTGCCTTTGTATGGCTTTTTTCGAGTCAAGGGAAAATTGTTAACGATTCCACTGAAGCCATGATTTTTACCATTCAATGCGTGTTTACCTAAAATTCTGCAATGTAAATAAGAAAAGTGATATACCGTTGGAAAGCCAACATGTTGAAGCAACTTTTATCAACTTTGCAGAGTTGTACGTAAAAAGCACCGTTATGCAATTACTGTTTGAATTTTCGATGAAAAATCTATTTTAAAATTTCTGTTAAGTTTGAGTAACTGTATCTTGAAAGTGCCGATAATTTTGGCAACAGGAAACACTTCAGTTTTTGTGAAATTTTATGTAGTTTCTGAAACTGAATTCAAATCTTGGATTAAGTCATCAAGAGTGCTGCAAATTACGATTTTGTGTGACAAGTCACGATTTTCGATGACTTTCACAAAAAGAGCGATAACAAGGTAACGGTAAAAAAAATCCGATTGTATTTGGAATTTTCTTGCTGAAACAAGTTGCGCTATCAACCCTTACAGTATTGACCGCCCAATGCGGGACACCCTGTATAAAGCAGCCATGGCCAAAAATCTCTTCAAAGCAGTAAACAGAATGATTCGATTTGAGAATAGCAACACTCGAGAGGCGAGGCTTCAGGAAAGCAAGACTGCTGCAATAGACAACACCCGGACCATGGAAATTGCTAATTTGGAGAAGGCCACATGAGTCCATGACTCTAGACGTGCAATTGTTCCCCTACCGAGCCCGAACTCGCTTCCCGCAGTACATATCGTCGAAAACACCAAAATACGGTATCAAAATATGGTAGCTTTACGATGCACAATCGTATTACCACTTAAAAGGGGTAATTTACAGTGGAAAACAAGCGGAGAACGGTAAACCAACCAGGGAGAAAAGTGGTCTTAGAGTTGGTTCACCGCTATGAAAGAACTGGACGGCGATAATTTTTCACAGCATTGGAGTTGGCATTGCAGCTTGAATCCAAAGAGCAGACCTTTGTAGGGGCAGTTCGAACCAACAAAACGTTTGTGCCACGTGATTTCTTGAAGGACCGGTCTTGGGAAGTGTTTAGCACTTTCTTGGGTTTAACGAAAGCGATGTGTTGCTGTGCTGCTACGTTCCAAAAACATTTTAATTTTACCGGGATAGGTTGCGGCGTAAACACACAAATGCCGCCTCACCATTGGCTCGACGTGAAAATCGACGCTCTTGCCGAAAATAAATTGTTTTTTTCTTTAATTCAAATTGCTTACTATATTTTTTTACTACTAAGCATTTAATATTCAACGCAAAAAAATGATAATTCAATTAATGTTCACCGATGAAACTATTTATATGCATAATTGCATAGTCTAGGTCCCTGGGGACCTTGTTGGGCTTTAACCGTTGGAAAAGTTGTCGGTCATCTGAGGGTTAAGAGCCTCTACAATTGACTTATTGGATAGGTAAAGGTCTGTTGAATTAGAAAAATTATGACAATAGATCTGATGGTCGCAGTGTTAAGGACAAAGAAGGGTTTGCATTAGGGATGTCAAAAACCGGACGGTTAGTCCGAAAACCGGTACTTTCAAAACGGTTAACCGTTTTTTTTCGGTTTTTTCATCCTCCCGGTTTTAACCCGGACGGTTGTTTGCCCATCCGGTTAAAACCGAAAAAAACTTTCCAAATTCATAAATTTTTTATATTTTCTTGATGAAAAATTTCGTATCTCCGAACACTCTCCTTAGTGCTATTATTCCAAGAACCATCGCTTCGTCAAACTACCGCTCCTTGCATTTTTCCTTTCCAAGGCAGATATTGTTTACGTTGCGTGTCACACGTGTATCTTTTGTGCGTCGTGAATGTATATGTGTATCAGATGCCGTGCATTTAGAGTTCATTGTTATAAGAAGACGAATCGGCAGTTGCTACGACGTCCACATCGATATCCGCGTCCACTCTTCAACATCCGTCGTGTCCACAAAGACTTCAACATCTACATCATAGTGCAGTCATATTAGCATTTCAAATAGAAATAAATAGAGTAAGGTTAATTCTTGTGGTTTTGGCTCCCAGGCTCCCAGGAATCTAAAACTCATTTACCTAAAAAAAAAATGTTGATCGGAAAGGTCCCAAAATGGATACTCTTTAATCCAAAGATTAAAGAGTATCCTTTTTGTCCTTTTTGGGACCTTTCCGAACAAAATTTTTTTTTAGGAAAATGAGTTTTAGATTCCTGGGAGTTCACTGATTCAAAAAATAGCCTTACTCTATTTTGTTCTATTTGGAGGCCTGAAATGGGATATTTTGACTGCACTATATACATTGTCTAGCAATAAAACTCAGTTAACTAATTTTGAAACATTATGAATACTTCTGACAATTTTATTTGATTATCTTTTTTGTTCAACATGTTTCTCTTTTAGGGCTCCATTACACAGTCATATTTCTATACGAACATCAGCTTAACGAGTGTGGATGCATTATTTTGCTAAAATTCTAAGCAATTCAATAAAAAACCGGTTAACCGAAAACCGGTACTTTGAGGCCGGTTAAAACCGGACGGTCTAACCGGCTTTGCGAAAAAACCTAAAAAACCGAAAACCGGGTTATGGGCCGGTTTTTGACATCCCTAGTTTGCATAGTCTCATTATGTCACGAATC
>CATIXY010000081.1:0-39151 GCA_949715475.1 Microchrysa polita
GCCGTCAATTTGACGGCAAGGTGTTTATAGCTGAATTGGTACTCCCAGAAATATAAAAATCAATCAAGGATTGGGAATTTTGTATACTTTTAAAATGCAGATCATCGTTTTTTTCTAAGATAATTTTTTTTTAGATATTGTTGGAAATGTAAAAAAAGAGTACAAAAATCGTTCTTTTTCGCTCGCCGAAAAATTAGCACAGGGTCACCAGGGTTACAAATCTGGATTTATATAGCCAGAAATACGCTAAAACAGTTAAGCGAAAGAACGGTTCCATTTATTCCGAGGTTAATGTCGATTTTGACAGTTCGCGCACAGCATCAGTGGTTTCCGGAACAACAACTGATTTTGGACGACTTTCACGAAATTCATCTTAAGCTATTCGTTGCTATTTCTGGTTATTCATTGTTGTTTAAGACTATAAGGCTATTCATGGCTATTTCAAGCTATTCATAGCTATTTATAACTATTTTAAGCTACTCATTGCTATTTCAAACTATTCATAGCTATTTATAACTATTTTAAGCTACTCATTGCTATTTCAAGCTATTCATAGCTATTTATAACTATTTTAAGCTACTCATTGCTATTTCAAGCTATTTATAACTGTTTTAAGCTACTCATTGCTATTTTAGTTGATGTTAATTTATTTATTTAATTTTCATTGCTATTTTAAGCTACTCATTGCTATTTAATACTATTCATAGCTATTTTAAGCTATCCATAGCTATTTTAAGCTATTCTCATTGCTATTAAGCTATTCAAATCTGATAGATAGATAGATAGATAAAGGTTTATTAAAAATTCAGTATTTGATATAAGTTATAAATGTAGTTTACAAACCAATGGGAGGCATGGCATAGCCGTCTGCCTGATTAGATTAAATTAATATTCTACATTACATTTCAATTTGCTATACACACATAAATTATGAATTGAAATTATAAATCCATATAAATTATACATTACTCTTTCCGTTATTGTTAAGTGTTCAAAATTAGTTATGTATATCGTTAGGACTAATAAAATTAATTTGTTAGCAGTTTCAGCAGTTAGCAGTTTCGTGTTATTATAACGTGACTCACGGAAGCCGGGTGATGAAGTTCACAGAACTCCGTATTCTCCATGTTCATCGACCCTAGCCTTCGTTTCACGTATTTTCCATTACATATTACCATTAAGAATTCGGTCACGGTATTTCAAAGCGATGCTACAATATTTGTATAAGGTCTCCCAATTCGATCCATTCAACAGCTCGTAGACTTCCTGCTCGGTTAGAAAATCTTTTCCAGTGCATGATCGTCTAGTTTCCTTTAAAATGGGACATATACCAATAAAATGATAGGTATCCTCCTTTGCCCTCATGTTACACAGTTCACACATTATCGGCAGATCTTCACGATGGGGCATGTAGTTTAAAGGTATAAGCTCTCCTCGCGCTTTCAGTATTAGGGCTATTTTTGAGACTTTGAATTCGTTTCGAAAATATGTTCGTATGTTGAGTTGATGGTTCAGATTAGCATAAATCTCTCGATGCTGAGTAGTTCTCGCCTTTTCCGCAGAAGCTCGTACGAGCATGGTTTTTTCTTCATCTAGGAGTTGCTGGAGGACGTATGAGTTTTCGTTTGTACCGTCCCAGTTAGAAGTTGTTCCAGCTTCTGCCGCAAGCGTATCAAGCTCCACAAAAAATAACGTCCTCGCTTCAACCGCAAAATTTAGCACTTTTTTCGGTAATCTATCAGAGCTCATGTTAGAAACTTTCGTAAGGTAGCGTATGTGAGTTGTCAAGGTTTCAGTGAACAGCGGTAGCAGGCCAGTTTCTTGCAGGAGCATGTAGTTTGGTGTATTTTCAGGAAGCCGGAACGTACGCTTCAGAAAGTATCGTTGTAATTGTTCCACATGTTCATGCCATTTGCCGCCCCAAACCTGGGCACCATACAGCATCACGGATTGCGACACTGCTTGATATATTTGGAATTTCGCAGTATGAGATATATCCTTGTTGATGAAACACGGCTTCCAGATTGAGTTTATCGCCCATTTTGCTTCTTTCAATTTCTGTTTCAGATGGGGACTCATACTAAGATTGTAAGCAATCACTACTCCGAGATATTTGTATTCTTTTACTATTTCAATCTCATTTCCCCTAAATGTCCATTTCTCATTTCGTGCTAATATGAACTTCTTCTTAAAAACCATTATCTTCGTCTTCTCCAAATTGACTGTTAGCTTCCAAGTTACACAGTACGCGGCTAAATGGTTTATCATTTTTTGTAAAGCATCTGGTGTCTCTGCTAGCAAAACGATGTCGTCCGCATATAGAAGCCCTTTTAGTTGCACACCAAAAGCATTTGCGCCCCCTGGACAGTCATCCAGTATATCGTTTATATACACAGCAAAAAGGTCTGGGCTCAATTTGCAGCCTTGTCGAACGCCTAGATTCGTCTCAAATGCTGCAGAAAGTGTACTTCCATTCCACACCATAGCCGTTGTGCCTTCGTACATCTTCTCCAACACGCTCCCAAACTTCGCGGACATCCCAATGTTGTACAGCTTGTAAAAGAGGCTATTACGATCGATGGTATCGAAGGCGGCCTTAAAGTCGATGAAACACGCATACAGCTTTCGGCCATTATTCATAAAGTGTCTCGCCCAGTTTTGCAAAACAAAAATATGATCGTTTGTCGCGTACCCCTTTCTAAATCCCGCCTGACTTTCTGATATTTTTTGCTCTGAATCTAGCCACTTTATAAATCTTGCCTGCAGAATGGTCGTGAAAATTTTTCCGCTAGCATTCAGAAAGGAGATGCCACGATAGCAAGCTGGGTCATTGACACTGCCTTTTTTGAAAATGGGGAATATTACCGCATCTCGGAACTCATTGGGTATATCCGCACTGTCGAAGATTCGATTAAATTCACGTCTCAGTACACTTATCATATTTTCGTTTGCATATTTGAAGAATTCAACCGGAACTCCATTGCTTCCTGGTGCCTTGTTGTCTTTACATTGTCCTAATGCACTACGAACCTCCTCAGTTGAAATCGCTTGATCAAGCATGGGAACATTCCAATTAGGTCGCGAATAAACGAACATGTTGTCCTTGTCAGCATTTTGTAGAATTTCCATGAAATGTGCCTTGAGCCTTTCCACGGTCAGCCCGTTTCCAATTCTGTAGGTATCGCCTCCTCTTATGCGGTTCGCAATTCGCCAAAAATCTTTAGAGTTCGTACACTGCCCAATTTGTTCAGCTTGGTTTCGATAAAAATGCCGCTTTTTTTCATAGCATAAGGATTTGTATTTTTGGTTGGCATCTATGTACGCTTTCCTTGTAGTTTCAGTCGTATGCACACGGAATAATTTGAGCCAGGCGAAAGAGCGTTTTCGGCTCCGTTCACATTCGTTGTCGTACCACGGTTGCTTAAATGTTTTCTTCGAATTGGGTACGTAGTGTGCACTATCTACAATGATTTGATTCAGTTGTTCCATGGTTATATTAGGAGATTCAGCAAACTTTTGATTTAAGTTAGCATTGTACTGCGCTGCGTTATCCGTCCTCCATATGATTTTGGGCAATGGCCTCAAATCTTCAGTTGCAGTACGCTATTCAAATCTGTTCGCTGATATTTTATTTTATTTATTTAATATTCATTGCTATTTAAAACTATTCATTGCGATTTTAAGCTATTCATTGCTATTTTAAGCTATTCCTTGCTATTTTAAGCTATTCATATTTGACTGTTGATATTTTAATTTATTTATTTAATATTCATTGCTATTTTAAGCTATTCATTGCTATTTTATGCTACTCTTTGCTATTTTAAGCTACTCGTTGCTATTTTAACACTAGAAGGGTCAGGAATTTTGTATACCTAATAGGGTCACAGCCGTCAATTTGACGGCAAGGTGTTTATAGCTGAATTGGTACTCCCAGAAATATAAAAACCAATCAAGGATTGGAAATTTGGTCTAATTTCAAAATGCAGATCATCGTTTTTTCTAAGGTAATGTTTTTTTAAAGATTGTTGGAAATGTAAAAAAGAGCACAAAAATCGCTCTTTTTCGCTCGCCAAAAAATTAGCACAGGGTCACCAGGGTTACAAATCTGGATTTATATAGCCAGTAATACTCTAAAACAGTTAAGCGAAAGAACGGTAGTATTCCGTTTATTCCGAGGTTAATGTCGATTTTGACTGGCCTATTATATCTGTATGTATATCTATTATTATTACAAAATGTTTAATGAAACAAAATAAAAACTGGACGAATACACGTACTTTCTAACCCTTTTTTATTCCTTACATGTATGTACTTTTTTATCCTTTTATCTGGAAGGGTCACATCCTTTAAATTCGGTAATACTAGTTGGTAGCATTATATATGCTAGCATAATCGAAGAGATAAATTGTCCCTCTTTCATAATATATATTATAATATTCATTACGACCATTAGAAATGGAATTATAACGTAGTTAATGATGGACTAAGTGAGCAAATGAGATTGTTACTTGTGAAAAGTGGGCTAACTGGTGCGAAATTTTAGCACAGAAGAATCGTGAACTTTTCATTGTTTAAAGTGAGCTTAATATTTACTAAAATAAGTGATTAGTATTGGGAAGGATTAGGCTGAGATTTAGATGATATGCTTCTATAATTATGTATTATATCCTTCACATTCTGCAAAAAAAAGATTAAAGTATGTATTAAATTATCATTTTATCAGAGGAAGCATTTAATTCTAATTTTATTGTTGAGGAGTGTTAAGAGGGGAGTTGATTAAATGTCTGTCAGTTTATCTGTTCACAAAGTCAATTCTAAAGTTATCTAGATGAAATAATGCAAAGGCGCTTTTCTGTGTAGCTCGTGTGTAAAATTTGAATCGCCGAGATTATTTGGCAAAACTGCAATAGAAACCACCACTTCGAAAGTAGTAGCTTAAAGGATTTCTATTTCAATATTGTTCCTTCTTCTTCTTCTCAGTACCGTATAGCCCCATGTGGGGCCATGGTGCGTTAACTCAGCCGTTTATAGGCAATTTCGAGTCATCGTTACATTGCATATCATTTCGGAGTGTATATAATGTTGCAAAATTTTTGGACCACGCCGAGATTCGATCTCCGGACCTCTAGATTACTAAAGTGCGACTCTACCAAATGAGCCACAGATCGTGATAATAATATTGTTCCTTACGGAACGGACAAATTCCAAACATTACGTCAGAAGGTCATAAGACAAACGTTTTTCTGGGGAATTGGATATAACATTTTCGACATGGACAGGAATTTTGATACTTTTTATACAATTTTGAGAACCCCTGATGTGCTTGAAAAAGTCAATGATTAACTTAAAAACTGTAATAGCTTCGATATAAGGATTCACGGTAAATCTTATTTTGGAATTGCGGAATGCAACATCATATACAAATCTCCTAATAATAAACAAACAACGTCAATAAATACCCTAATTTAAATTGAGAGAACAACTCATAAAATCCATGGATTAGAATCCAAGGACTCGCCGGCCTAGCAGAGATTTAGAATTTTTTTAAATATGCCACTATAGCATTCCGTGACAGATATGCCAAGATTCCGATAGCGAATATAACGGTAAATTATTTCATTTAAATTACGATTTTTTATTAAGTATTATTTACTGAAATTATTGATAAATTAAGTTTCTTTTTTAATTGTAACACATCTAGGGATGAAAGGCAAGCGTCCGTGTGAATTGCACATTAAGGTCTACTTTACAGGTGCCTCTCCAAACTTTTGGTTTTAGTCCTTTTTTGGGATTTTTCTCAATTGGATTTTGGGTTTCCGTCTTGCTAGGGATGTGTAAAGTTAAGTAGGTTAAGATTGGATCATAAAAAAGTTGTTCGTTAAAAAATATCGTAAGTACTTTGGGGGATGTGGTTTCTATGTTTCCGCACAACTTGTTTCGTATAAAATAAACTCGACGGACCAATATGTTTCTCGAAAAATTAAACACGATAATTTTTAAAAGTAACATATAAATATATTGTTCCACGAACACAATTCCATACAAAGAGTTCCAAAATCAAAATCAATATCAAAATGCAAGGGCTAGCGGCTAAATCACGATCAAAATTATTACAATAGTTGCGCTCTCGAATACGGCTTCAAAAAAGTCAACGTTATTTCTTTTTTCACTTCCCTTGAAACCTCGTATCGAACGATAGTAACATTACTTTACAAGTTCAAGGTTAAAGGCCAGTGATCTATCATATATGTATTCATTGTTGTGGTATGCAAATTATGTATTATCAAAATCGTAACAATAGTTAATATTTAATCCAAATTTAATATTTATCTTAGATTCCAACCCTACCGGAAGTTATCAGTTATGCTTATTTCAAAATTGGGTCAAATACATAATGTACAACATAATCAGCTGACCGTGACAACTAGCAAGATGTAAACAATACAAAGGTAAGTAATTTATAATTTCAAAGTTAATTAATTCAATTAATAACAAATATGTTCAATTTCAGATGATCGATGATGATGTGAAGATGCAGGAGGAAACGGCAAGTGGCGCAAATATACTACAAGCGGTGGTCAGATAAGTATTCTTGGTATTATTCATAAAGTTGTGATACTTTGTGTAAACCTTTTTCAGGTCGTTAGTGATGATAACAATTGCGGCCACGACCATGCGAAACATCATAGGTGAGTATCATTCATTATATTGTCCCAAACACAACTTGCGGACTGAATTTCAGGATGAAATCTTGGAAACTGATGCAAGTTAAACGATTTTTTATCTTTAATGCAAAAAATTGTACATATTTTATTGATATGTTGATACTTAAAAACATAGTCAAATTTTAGTATATGTTATCTTTTGGGAATTAAGACTTTAGTATTGATTTTAAATATTTTTATTGGTTTATTCTTGGACAAATAAAATAAATATTAATAAACTGTTTAAAGATTCAGTTTACTTCTGCAAATTTAATTGCAGCAGCTAAACTAAGTTAAGTCTAATGAAAAAGGAATTTCAAGCTTCTGAAAAAATCATACTTTTCATCTATTTATTGCTAATTTACCTAAAATTATATCTTTGAATAAATCATATTTTGTAGATTTCTGATAATTTCGCGGAACTCCTCAAATAAACCATCAGAACTAAAAATATTTATATCGAAATGTTTTTTTAAATATTCACGTGATGAACGATATTCATAATTTCCCATTATCTTGAATTTCAAAAATACTATTTCATCACAAACAATAGTGAAAATCATGAACTGAGATCATTTTGCTTTTCTTTTGCAGTGACGGAAGCTCGACCATAGAGGCGTGTTCCGCCTTAACCTTCAACATAATGTGAAATTAGTCGCCGTAAGTTCTCTATCTTGACCAAAAATTTTCCGCCCTTGGGTGCGGTCAGCTTATGGAGGTTTTACTGTATTTACTATTGATCTTAAATACTGTTAAAATTGAGTCTTAATGGAAACTTAAGCAATTTATAAAAAAAAAAACCATGTTTGTGTGTGATTGAAATAACCGCCTTTAAAAGAATGTGTCTCCAATTTAGAACCCATTTCTTAAAATTTTTTCAAATTGACTAATTGTAATTACGTAATTTAATATTTCCAAAAGACAGGGTTAAAAACTCGTCAACAAATATGAGAAAATACCATTCTCTCTTTGCTCATTCAATCGTTGTTTTCAAATGAAAAAGTGGTCAACACCAATTATCGTCTAAAAACCACCAAAATCAAAACTACATATACTGCTCAAAATAAAATAAGGGCCACTAATAATTTTCTGATTATTTTTCTGTGGGAAAGGAAAATCATAGTTTTGTTGCTCTAACTTAATAAAACAATATGTTTTTCATTAAATATAATGAATTTTGACCCAAAGTTACACTATTTTAGCGTTTTTTCGGATTGCTTACTTTTTGCGGTCATGTAATCGTAACAATAACAATTTATTAATTTGTATGTCTAATCTGTAAGCAAAAAATTGATTCTTTGTTTTTTTTAGTATCGAGTATGGCCTCCACTTTTTGATATGCAGTCTCGAAGCCTGAATGGAACACTTTCAATAAGCCGATCGACGCTTTCTTTTGATATCTCGTCCCAACACATTTTTAGCAATTGAATCAGCTGTTGCTGATTGTGTATGTCCTCTTCAGCGGTCTGCATCCGGCGTTTTAATTAATCTCAAAGATGTTCTATCTGATTTAGGTCCGGGCTGTTGGCAGGCCACTCCATGACCTCAATATTGGCCTCCTCGAAAACAGACAATGGGTGAGGTTATAAAACACAACGTTCGCGCAACGTTCGCGCAACGTTACCTTTAATTTCAAATCAACCGGCCGTTACGGATCAGAAACTTCTCCCTACAAACAGATCCCCTTAGTTGCGCGAACGTTGTGTTTTATAACCTCACCCATTGTCGCCCGGGCAGTATGTGGTCGTGCATTATCCAGCATGAGGATAAAACCATCCAGCGCCTGTTGTGAAAGAGGAATGATATGTGTCCTAACAATCCTTTCAATATAACTTTCGGACGTAATTGTCCCGTTATTTAGGATAACAAGGTAAGTTTTGCCTTGCAAGCTAATTCCGGCCCAGACCATCACACTGGGACAGCCGTGCCTCTCAATTTGATTAATGCAAGGATCCAAAAATGCTTCTCCAGTTCTCTGCCAGACTCTTATGCGTCGGTCGTCACTAAAGATTTTTACTTTGCACTCATCCGAGAAGAGCACCTTGCGCCATTGTTGCATGTCCCATTGGATATGTCAACGAGCAAATCTTAAACGATGCGTACGATGCGTCCCGGTCAGTTGTGTTCTGGTAACACGTCACCTTGACCATTGTTGGTCTTCGTGCAAACCATTTCTGATTGTTTGAGGGCTAGCAATGGTCCCAGTCGTCCTTAATAGCCTACTTTGTAGTCCACGAGCACTGATGGTACGATCCCGTCGCGCACAAAGTCTCACATACCAGACTTCTGTGGGGTTGGTTATTCAAACTCGGCCTGAACCATGACGACAGGAGACACTTCCTGCCTCCTGGTAAAGGTTCCAAAGATTTTGAATGGCTCTTCGCGAAGTCTCTAATTACAGGGCTACAGAACGTTGCGAACGACCTTCCTCCAACATTTCTAAGGCTCTGGACGAAACATTTAAATTTAAATGGCACCGAATTGCTGGCATTTTGTATTTTACAGATTCTCCTTATCTTTAAAGGTGCAACAGCTAATGTTGCGGGTAAAGAACTTGGCGAAAACTAATTTTAAATCAAAATGAGAAATAAACAAAACTACCAAATGTATGACTCGTGACCCCAAAAGAACTGTTTAAGCCAGTTCCGTTAAAGCTAATGTTGACGAATCATACTGTGATAACTTACATCACATTCAGGTACAGAATGGCATTTTTGAAATTAATTATTATCAGACTAAAAATTTGCCAAAAGACGCTATTAAAGTTAACGGACATTAGTGGCCCTTTTTTTTTGTTTTGAGCAGTATAGGTTAGTACAAATCTATTTGTAACTTAGTGTAAGCATAAATCTCCCATGTGTCTGGTTTATTGCCTCCAAATTTCAGAAAGAAATGTACCAAATAAAAAAGTTATGCATGACTTCAATAGAATCACATCAAATGGCCCACCCTGTACATTATTTTCAATAAAACAGCTGAACAAATATCATTTAGCCATCATCAGTCACAACCAGGGACGTAGCCAGGGGAGGGTCCATGGGGTCCGGACCCCTCCCGAAATGTTTTCAATGGGCTTTGAAATTATAGTGATGATAACATAAAAACTGTTATAATGAACATGTCAAAACGTTCGTGTAGCTGGAAATACTTTTTCTATTGGATATTGGCTATGAATCACGTTAGAAGCGATAGCTGCAAAGAAGTCAATGTGTGATAGAAATTAGGAATGAGTTTATTTGAGCCACCGCGCAGTTAACATTAGATTTTCTTGTCCTAATTGGCTCTATCAATAAATTACTCCGTTTTGGAAAGTAACCTCTTCTCTCAGTTCTCTCACAGCTAATTTAATTTAGATATGCTAAAGTTGTTCCTTTGTCAGTGATAGTTTTGTTAAATTTCTACAATGCCCGGAGGTAAAAACCGAGAAAACCTACATTGAATCCAATTTTGCTGAAAGTATTGGTTTTCAAGAACAGCTTCATGTTTTATCACTCAAGGTGTTTGATCGACTGCTGTCTTTACAACCAACTGAAATGTGTGTTAATTTTTCGCTGATATAATTTTCCTCCAATTTGTTTAGTTCTCAAGTCTGCAAGTTTTTCCCCTGTGATTAATTGAAAACCAAGACCAAGATTCTAAAAAAATATATAAATTAATTTGACATCTTTAATGACACCAGCCCAGATGATTTTTTTTCGATTTGTTTTAAGAAATTTGCGCAGAAAAAAAATAAGGTATCCACTTTCATTGCTTATTTAACCAATCACTCTATTCTCAACACTGGAATTTAAGCTATGTCTTGCCTCGTGCCAACACTTTAAAATGGCGACAAAGCTGAGACTGAAAATTTATCTACGAACTAGCAATCCTTCAATTATTTGAACTGAAGGATGACCAGGGTTACATCCCTTAGTTCGACCACTAAAAATTTTGGTTTTTCAGAGGTAAATCTACAACTACAAATCTTATATTAAAATTACACCTTGAAGTCTCTCAAAAATTGGTCCCACTTTACCAAACCGATTCATAAATTTAAATCTAACCTTTTACTATAGTTGAACTAAAAAAGGTTCACTTCGGTGGCCCGTCATTAACAGAATAACCAGACAATACAGTTCCGTGATTGTAACCATAACTTTAACTAATTCAAATCAATTTCCACCAACATCAGGCATTCCTCAGGGATCATATACGTTGATCCACTTTTGTTTTCAAGCGGATGAAATCAATCGGTATACATCGAATAAAAAGGCATGAATGTCAACTAATTTTTTTAGTAATGTATTTTTTCTGTATCATCAAAAACACAGTAAAACAGTTCTTCACTAGCAACACAAAAAAAAATGATTTAGAATTAAATTTCTGAAATCGAAATTTGGACCCCTCCCGAAACAAAGTCCTGGGTACGTCCCTGGTCACAACACTAGCAAAAATACAGCTACAGTACACAGGAGTTAATCTTCAAACTGCGGTTCCATGAATTCATTGTTCTTTTTATGAAGAGTGAAGATGTCAAGAGGCTCTGTGCTCTGCTCTCAAAATTTTTCTAATATCGTCCGTCGCATACGAATTCAAAACAAAGTGCAGTGTAGGCAACATTCTATTGTAGGTACCTTTATACTGTTGTACGTTAATTACATTTAAGTGAAATTTCTTCAATTGTTTATTTTTTCATTAATCCTGATTTAAACTTGTGCAAGCAAACTCGGCTGTATAGTAAGCTAGAATTTGATAAATATTATACGGGTCAAGATTAAAGTCCTTACCCTTCTACAAGAAAATTGATAAAACATTATGCACATGTGTCACTAAGACTTCAAAAGGATCTTTGAGTTTCGCTGAAGAGAAGACAAACTGTAATAAGCTTAAGTGAAAGTAATTCGCGTGAGTGACCAAGTGATAAAGTCAAATTGAAACAATTATGTTGAAAATAGAAATTTATTTGGTGTATGTACATTTCCCCTTAAAAATGTTGTACAAAAACAAGCTGTTCATTTTTTGCTCGCTCCGCTCGGTCTGGATAGACTTCGGACGGAATGAAAATGAATTTTTTGTCCGCTGCAATTTTAAGGGCTGGATAGACCTTCATCGTGAAATTTATTCCACGGCGATTTACTCAATGAAAATTTAAAGGTACTTACTATCGTGGAACATGTTGCAAATGCTGGGGAATTCCATAAACTAAAATCCGAGAATGGTTTCACGATTTGTCTGTCATTTTATGTATTATTTTTCGATTCCCCGGTCATTAGATAATTTCCACGGTGAACTCGTTGTGGACAGTGAATCGGTTTGACGTTTGCTAAGCTTACCACGCTTGACGGAGAATATGCTACCGAATCGACCCATTTTCATCTTGAAAATGCATTCGGACATGGAGGAAATAATTTTTTTTTAGTTATTTTTAAGATGATTTAGGACGTAAAATACCTTTTTATCAATGGTTGAAGCTAAAATTATATTATATTATATTATTATACTTGCAAATTCTATATAAAACGAGCCTAATTTCGCGCGCGGCCTAAATTTGGATACCCTTCGCTCGGGCTAAAAGTTTTTTCGAGCGTACCTACGACTTGTATTTAATCCCCCCTCCATTCTTTTCCTTCCGTCTTCACGAAAGTTCCGTTGCGTCGACAAAACAGTATTTTTGTTGGGTTTGGTTGGAATAAGTGGGCAAATAAAATTGACTAGAAAATTTTATTGGGGGATGCGGGAACATGGCCCTATAGGACGATTGCATTTGTTTTGATATAATAAAAGACACATTAATTCAATGTTTTGTCAAATTGGTGTAAAAAATGTTTCTTAGAAGAACCAAAATGGGGGGTTGGGTTTATATGACAGCACTATGACCCCATGGTCCAATTTGATCCATTCTCACATATGTTTTGTGTCATCAATAGAAATACATTTGTGTGAAAGAAGAATGGTCACGATCCATACAAAATTTACCCAGTCCCGGCACAAACGAAACCTATCTCAGGAATTTCGTTATTTTATGTACATCAATTATTAGATATTTGTTTTTTAAATATCAGTGGCTAAGTTTGTTTGTTGCGTAACAAAAGTTCTACAATATCGCTTCTGATTTCCAACAGACGTACAGAAAGCACATATCGCCGACGACTACGTAGTGCATGTTCACACACAACACACCACGCAACGCAAACACGCTAAGTCCGCTAGCGTAGGTAGAAACCCTAACTGTGGATATCTTGGTTTTTAAGGGAGAGTATGCGAATTAGATACGAGTAGTAGTAGGTATCGAGCTAGCATACGCGAATGATTTTGTTAAACCTTCAATAGACCAGGTCTTTGGTATTCGTACTATTTTTAGCTTTGGTTGCTCGATATAATTGATGTAATATACATTATACTCATTTACAGGGTGGGCCAATTATAAGTTCGTTTTTAAATCATAGATTTGTTTGACACTGACAGCTCTTTTTCGCTCAAAATCTTTATAGAAACTCAGTATCATACCTCCGCAGAACGAAATGAGTCGCTTTACGCTTAAACAACGTTGGGAAATATTGAAAATGAGTGCTGTCTAGCTCAAAGCCAGTTACAGAGCCATGTTATCCGTCTTTTTTTACTGAAATTGAATTGACATGGATTTGGACGACCTCTGGTTCATGCAGGATGGCGCGCCATGCCACACAGCCCATGCCACAATCGATCTTTTACGCACCAAATTCAAAAATCGTATTATCAGCCGTCTTGGCGATGTCAATTGGCCGCCTCGGAGCTGTGATTTGACTCCTTTGAACTTTTTTGTGAAGGACCGATGTTATGCCAGCAATCCAGAAACGATTCAAGCACTTAAGGCCAATATCATCCACGCAATCCGTGACCTACAGCTCGAAACCATCAACAGGGTCTTGAAAATTACTGCGTCGCCAGCCGGGCCAGCCACTTGAATGAAGTTGTGTTCTATCATTAATGGGAGCTTACTTACTTTCTAATAAAGCCATAAGACGTTGAAAAAAAAATAATTTTGTTCATTTTATTGCATTATTCAAAACAAACTTGTAATTGGCCCACCCGTTATATACTCATTTTATAATGAGTTAGCCACAGAAATCTGAAAAAATAAAACCTGATAATTCATGTATATAAAATAACAAAATAACTGGCATATATTTCGCTTGCGCCGGAGCTGGGTCATAAATGACCATTCTTCTTTGGTTGAAATTGGTGCACAAATAAAAAAGTTTTTCTTAGAAGAACCTAATTTGGGGGGTTGGGTTTGTATGGCAGCCTCATGACCCCATTGTCCGATTTGATCCATTCTTAGATATTATGTTTTGTGTCATTAATTGAAATACCTTTGGTTGAAATGGGTGCACAATTAAAAAAGTTTTTCTTAGAAGAACCTAATTCGGGGGGTTAGGTTTATATGGCAGCCCCATTACCCCATGGTCCGATTTGATCCATTCTTACATACCTTTTGTGTTATCAATAGAAACACATTTGTGTGAAATTTGGTAGAAATTGGTGCTCAAATAAAAAAGTTTTTCTTAGAAGAACCTAATTTGGGGATTTCCGATTTTACCGATTCAAACATACAAACTGCCTACAGCAAAAATAAGCATTTGAGTCAAATTTCAGCTTCATAGCTTTTAAATTGGCCGAGTAAAACGCGTCGCAACAGACGGATGGATGGATGGATGGATATGGCGCTGAGATAGGTTGGGCTGGTTGCGCCCAATACTGCAGCCTGCTGGCTTATTATATATCCCATCTTAGCGAGAACGTTTCAGGTTAAGAGCTCTGTCCTTCGTATGAGGCTTAGAAGAAAGCTAACCAGGTTTACTTTGGGTGCACCCATTGTGGTAGTTTGAGCCCCAAAGAAATTTTGTCTCCAGCTCATAAGAGCGGGGCATTCGAAGATAACGTGCGAGGCTGATTCCTCGTCTTCGTTTCAGAGGCGGCATAGTGGATCTTGTGTGTAGATCCCAATTGTATGCAGATGTTTTCGTAGGGTAAAATGACCGGTTATAAGGCCTGTCACTGCCCTGAGGTTCGTTTTACTTAGACTGAGGGCTTCGGTGCAGTTGGTTTGCCAGTTAGATTCCAGCATACGCTTGCTGTGCCTGAGCCCTTCAGCTAGTCTCCATCGATTTTGGAATTTATCCTCGGTCCATCGTCTAGCAACGGTTCTGGCAGTAGATTTACTGATTCCGATTGCAGGTTCAGAACCAGTTAAGGGTAGTTCGGAACCCTCTCTTGCAAGGGCGTCCGCTTTCTCATTTCCTTCGATCCCCTTATGTCCCTTCACCCATTTCAGAGTTACTTTGTTCCGGGTAGCTAGGTTTTTGAGATTTTGTTGACATTCCCAAACCAATTTAGAGGTTGTTTTGGGATTTGCAATGGCTTTTATAGCGGCGTGACTATCGGAGAGAATAAATATGGTCTTATTGGTATATCCCTTTCGAGTACTCTCCCCCGCTGCAAGGTTTATGGCTATAAGTTCTGCCTGGAACACAGTTGTATATTGACCTAGGGGTTTGGAGATACAATAGTTGTTGGTTTTAGTATAAACTCCTGCCCCTGTTCCTTCGTCTGTTCTCGACCCATCCGTGTACCACACGATGTGATTTGATAGATGGTTGTCGTTCCATTTACTCCAGTCTTCCCTAACCGTTGAGGTTTGGATATTGGAGTCGAAGGTGTACATGGCCGGGGTATAGTCGCTGCCCATATCTAGGATTGGGTTTGCAATAGTTTCTGTAATCGTACAGTGTCCTGTCCTTTGTGGTGTCCACATGTTCGATGATTGGAGTCTGTACGCTGCAAGTCTTGCCTCTTCTGTGATTGTGAGGTCCAGTGGTGGCAGGTCTAGTAGTTTCTCTAGAGTTAAAGTTGGTGCACTGCGCATGGCGCCGGTTATGCTTGCGCAGGCCAGTCTCTGTACTGATCCCAACTTCGCTGCTGCTGTTTTTTGCTTGATTTTGGCCCACCAGACTATCGAGCCATAGGTCAGACGGGGTTTGACTACAGCTTCGTATATCCAGTGTATCATTCGTGGTTTTAACCCCCACGTTTTCCCTATTGCTCTTTTTGTCGCATATAGGGTCTGTTTGCCTTTGGCAATTGTGTTTTTGCAGCTGCTTGTTCCACGTGAGTTTGTTATCCAGGGTGATTCCCAGATATTTTACTTCCGTGGTAAACTGCAGTTGTTGGTTGAATAATGTAGGAGCACTGAGCTCTTCCAAGTTGTGTTTGCGACTGAAGGCTATTAGTGTTGTTTTGGCGGGATTGACCGATAGGCCTACCCTACAGACGGATAGACGGACATCGCCCAATCGACTCCCCAAGTGATGCTGATCATATATGTATACTTTTTATATGGTCGGAGATGCTTCCTTCAATGCATTACAAACTTCATGACAAAGTTAATATGCCCATCGCTGACTCTACGAGCGCAGGGTATAAACATACGTCTTCTCATAGCTTTTAATCGTTCTTTTTGCAGCAATATAAAGGCTTTCGGCGAATATTCAGCTGGGGTTCTACGGTTTTATAAGAATTTCATGCTTTTGAAACCGCTCTCAGAACAAATTAACAACTTAAAAATTAATAAAATAAAAAACGTACAGTAATTGAATTGCATTTTTCTGGTATTATTTTGAAAAAATCTAGAGTAACTTTTGCGGAATGAGAGAGACAATCAATTAGTAATATTCTTTTTTTTCACAGGGTCTCACAAATTCCATTTCTGGTAAAAGAATTTGCTTCGTAGCATAGTAAACGTTTCGGTGTAGAGCAATAATGCATCCGTCCCAAAATTAAACTTCAATATTCCAATGACACAGAAATCTACAAAAAGATATTTTTAAATCACAGTCCAAAATTTCCCACTCCTCGCTACTACTCTAGGGGGCACCTGAAGGCTGGGGGCCTGTGTTCGACCGAGCACATGGAACACCGTACGTTACGCCACTGGATAAAGATTACAGAGTAAAAGTTTCTCTCTAAAAGTTGGTGGTGAAGTGTGTTTTAAATCTTAACAAAAAAATAGATTTTCGTCATTTCAAACTCGACAGCTTGTTTCCGTGGTTTTGCTCTCAACTAATAAAAATTCATATTTTTGGAAGAAATAATACCCTAGGAACGAACAACACAACAATTTACTTTCACATACCTAGTGGCTTTGGGGGCCCCTTGACTTGAGGGACCCGTGATGAAGTCGGCTCATGGATCGTTTTTAAAACAAAAAAAAAAACAAATGTTTGGGGCGGCCGGCAATTCGTCGTCTTGCCCGGGTGGCATAAGTGCTGGAGCGGGCGCTGAGGATTTGCTTGGAAACCGAATACCGCAAGTATGTGTACAGCATTGGGTTTTCGGGAATTTTGGTCACCTTATATTACCCAAAATATGCCACTGTAGTAATTACAATCTGCTTTATGTGCGTCAAGCGTCAGTATTGAAAGAAAATACAAATGTTAGATCTGTATGGATCATATTTTACGGATACAATCGACAGCTTGTATGAAGTTTATATCAAATCCAAAATGAGCAAAGTATCTATTTTAAAGGTGATCATTTAGTCTAGAAATAGTAAAATTTGATTGATGAAAATTACCGAGTCCATGTACGTTCATTAAATTTGTTGCCCATAAATTACTCTTCCTTCCAAATTATAGACCAAATTTAAAACACAGTCTTTTCTTTTGCACAGCACTAAAAAGCAATCGCTGGAACGTGAGATAGAGATAGCACCGCCAGAAAAATCCAAACATCCTCTGCTGTTCGAATTACCTGACGATTGTTTTCTTCACGTTATAAAATATCTGAATCCTGTTGAAAAGCTAAGTCTTCTCCTTACGAACGATCGATTCGTCGATACGATTTCTTACTCCTGTTATATGGACAGATGTGAACACTATTGAGTCTTGTGTAGAACTGCTTTATTGAACATAAGTAGAATACATTTGACTTAAAACTAAGAGTAACTTAAACTAATTCTCGATTCTCTTACATCTTCCTTTTTAAGTTTGAATATTTATTAATTTATTTATTCATTTTTTTTTTTTTTTTTTTTTTTTTTTTTTTTATAATTCTTTATAATTTCTTTATTATTTTTCCTGAGCGAGTAATCATAACATTTCCCTTACTATTATTGCTTACATTTTCTTCTTTTACGTTATTATCTTGTGGTGTTTGAGTTGTTTGGGAATCCAGTACTTTATTTTCAGACTCAGACTCATTTGATTTCTGTAGAATTAAATGTTCTCTGTTTCTTCTAAAATCATTACTATTTTCTTCATCTTTAATAATATATGAGTTTGGCTGAGGACAATTATTTATAATTTGACCACGATTCCATTCAATATCTTTTGGACTCTTTTTGTACCAAACGCTGTCACCTAAATTGATTGGGGGTAAGATCCTAGTACTGCGATCATAATATTTCTTCATATTTTCAACATAATTTTGCGTATTTTTCGAATGAGCTTTCAAATTAACTGTTTTGGGTTCAAGATTTTTAAGCTGTACAGGAATATTTGTCCTTAAATTCCTAGACATCAATAACTTAGCAGGAGATTCAATGTTTCCTTTAGGTGTATTCCTGTATTGAAGAAGTCCTATGTATGAATCTGTCCCGGATTCTTGACATTTACGCAAAATTTGCTTAACAGTTTTAATGGATCTTTCCGCCAAGCCATTAGACCTAGGGTAATGCGGGCTGGAAGTTATATATTCAATATCCCAACTTTTTAGAAAGTCTTTATATTGGTGTGATGTGAAAGGTGGTCCATTATCAGATAATAATTGCTTAGGAATCCCATGTCTTGCAAAAATTGATTTTAAGTGAGTTATAACATTAGAGGCAGTCGTATTTTTCACTAATTTAGCTAATTCAATATATTTAGAAAAAAAGTCAACTACCAAAAGATATTTATCATTATTGAAATCGAATATATCAACACCTAATTTCATCCAAGGAATATTAGGATTCTCGTGTGGAATGAGAGGCATTCTTGGATTTGCATCTCTATATTTCATGCAAAACTTACAATTTGAAACCAAATTTTTTATATCATTATAAATATGAGGCCAATACACTGCATTTCTAGCTTGAGAAAGACAACGATCTATCCCAAAATGGCCTTCATGAATTTTATTCAAAATATCTTTTTGTAAAGATTTTGGAATAATAAGACTGTCATTTCGAAAAAGTAATTCATCAATAATTGAAATTTCGTATTTTATGTGAAAAAATGGTTGCACATCAGGCTTCACTAGACTTATTCTCTCTGGCCAACCATTAATACAATAATCCTTCACACATTGTAAAGTAGAATCTTCGTTTGTCTTTTCTCTAATTTCGATAAGTTTTTTCTCAGTAACAGACAAACTTGAAGTAATCGTATTAATATGTATATTTAACTCCTCGCTAACTTTTTGAAATTGCTGATCTTCTTGAGTGCACGCTCTTGACAAAGTATCAGCAATGTATAAATATTTACCGGGAACATAAAGAACTTTTAAATCGTAAATTTGAAGTTTCATCATGATTCTTTGTAAACGAGAAGGAATACTCTGCAAAGATTTCTTAAAAATCGGTATAAGAGGTTTATGGTCAGTTTCTACAGTTATTTGTTGACCATAAATATACCTGTGAAACTTGTTGCATCCGAAATAAATAGCTAAGAGCTCCTTTTCAATCTGCGAATAATTTCTTTGGGCTCTATTTAAAGTTGTTGACGCATAAGCAATTGGAGACTTATCATGCATTAATACAGCACCCATTGCATCTTTTGAAGAATCAACAGAGAGGGTGATTGCTTTTTTCGGGTCATAATGGCAAAGTATTGGAGCATTTGAAAGGACATGTTTGATTTTATTAAATTCATTTTCGTGTGAGGAGTTCCATTCCCACAAATTTTCTTTTTTTAACAAACATCTCAAATTTGAAGTTAATGCTGATAAATTTTCTATGTAAGAACTTAGGTAATTCACCATTCCTAAAAACCGCTGTAGATCCTTGACATTGTTTGGTCTTGTCATATTTTGTATTGCAAGGACCTTCGATGGATCTGAAGACACTCCATCTGCAGAAAATATGTGTCCCAAATAGCGAATTCGAGACTTACCAATTTGACACTTGTCTTTATTAAACTTCAATCCAATTTCTCTTGCCCTTTCTAAAAACTTCTTCATATTCGTGTCGTGTTCACTTTTATTTCTGCCATAAATTAAGAAATCGTCAATGTAGATTTCTACTCCCTCAATACCTTCAAATGATTTGACCATTACGCTATGAAAAATTTCTGAAGCCGCATTTATTCCGAATGGTAATCGCAGAAACCGATATCTACCAAAAGGAGTATTAAATGTGCATAAATACGAGCTTTCATTATCTAATTGCATCATCCAAAACCCGGAGTTTGCATCAAATAAGCTAAAGATCTTTGCTTCAGCAAGCTTTGAGCGTATCATCTCAAAATCGGGAATATGAAAATGAGGCCTATTGATTGCTTCATTGAGATTTTTTGGATCTAAACAAACTCGTAAGCTATTATTAGGCTTTTTAACTAAAACTACTGAACTAACCCACGGTGTTGGCTCATCAACCTTCTTTATAACATCTAACTTTTCCATCCTATTTAATTCATTTTTATAAGCGTCCATAAGTTTGAATGGAATTTTACGCGGAGGATCAATTTTCGGTTCAACTTTCGAATTAACATCAAGATGCACTTTACCTGGTAGTTTTCCCAAACCCTCAAACACGTCACTGAATTCATTAATCACATTAAAATTTGAATTTTCTATTGTAACTGTGTTTACTTTACAAAGCAAATTTAATTTTTGGCAAGATTTTAAACCAATTATCGGCATACAACACTCTTTGATTACAAAAAATTCTAAATTTTCTTTACGACCATTAATTATACACTGTATCTCACAAATTCCAATTGTTTTAATTATTTTTCCACCGAAAGAATACAATTTTTTGTCAGTACCGCGAATGATCTTTTTATCGAAACCTAAATGTTGCAATTTATAAATGGAAATTAAGTTTGCTTGGGCACCTGTATCCAACAAACAGCAGACATTTCTATTATTTGCTGATAATAATACTGTCCACGAATTACCGCTTGACTCGTTGTTAATAATCCCAATGAAAAGATTGTTCTCACTCTCAGTGTCATCAATCTCAACTGATCGGATCTCTTTTTGTTTGCAAACTCTCGAAAAATGATTCGATCTACCGCATCGATTACATTTAACATTATATGCGGGGCACTGCTTTGGCTTATGCCGTTGCCCACATCTAGAACAATTGAACGTATTGTCGACGGATTTATTGTGAGAATTTTTCAATTTGGAATTCTCATTCGATTTATGATTCTCTTCGCGCTTCGATTTGAAATTTGAATTTCCTCTCTTAATTTTCGCTATAATTGAAGAGACGGGTAATTCAAGCTCTTTCGATTGCAATTTGGACTGTTCCAATAATTTAGCAATCTCGATGGCTTTTTCTAGCGTAATATTGCCTTCTTGTAAAAGTCGATCACGGATATTTTTATTTTCGGCATTAAGACCACAAATGAAAATGTCTTTTATGAGTGAACTTTGTAACTTTTCAAATTCACATGATTTGCTCAAATTGGTTAGAGATGCAATAAACTCGGCTATTGACTCACCGCCATTTTGCTTTCGAGTAAAAAATGCATGTCTCTCCATGGCAATATTTTTTCGAGGAGTACAAAAATTTTCGAATTTTTCAACTAAAACCGTGTATTTTACCTTATCGATATCCACATCAAATGAATTGAACACTGGTAACGCTTCTGGTCCTAGTAGATGTAGAAGAACAGCAACTTTTCTCCCATCTGCTTCAGCTTCTAGATTAGTCGCTCGCATATATATTCGGAATTGCAAAATCCAGCTACGCCACCGATCCGCTAAATTTGCCGTATTGAAATCCAATGGAGATATCGACTGCAAATTTCCAATTGAATTTTCAGCCATTTTCAACTCTGGTATTGCTTGGATTTCCTCCTGTGTTTCGTTTTGAATTCCTTCCAGTATTTCCTCCTGTGTTTCGTCTTGAATTCCTTCCAGAATTTCCTCGTCCGACATGTATTATTTTTTTTTAATTATGTTGACCGAACTTTACTTTTATTACGTTTCTTCTGACACCATGTTATATGGACAGATGTGAACACTATTGAGTCTTGTGTAGAACTGCTTTATTGAACATAAGTAGAATACATTTGACTTAAAACTAAGAGTAACTTAAACTAATTCTCGATTCTCTTACAACTCCTTAAGGGACGATGTTGTGCACATTGGTGAGGTAATTGAAAAGTTCACTTTACAAGATGCACGGAGGCTTCTCGTAAGTCACGGTTCTATAATAAGGCGATTGCACTTCACTTCACTCAAAGACAAATCTAAAATAGCCGCGGAGTTTTTGAATCTCATCATTGAATATTGCACAAATTTGGAAGATCTGAGATGCCATGATGTGAACGAAACGAATAAGCTTATAAAACTGATTAATACCTGTGCCAGTACGTTGCAGATTTTGGAATTGGATAATTGTTATGTGCAGGACTCATTTAGTCTTGAAATAGTAAAAGCTGAAAAGCTTCATACATTGACGTTGAATGTCATCGGCGTTTTCGGCCATGATTTGGGTACACTGAAACAGCTCAAAAATCTTGCAGTATGCGGAGATTTTGACGATCTCAATGAAATTTTTAGATCAAATCATTTAGTAGAATTAAAGATTTACGATTTGCCCGAATTGAGAGAGGATACATGCCAAGTTTTAGCGGAAACTCAAAAAGATCATCTCAAACAAATCACCATATACCATTGCTATGAACTAAGAAACATTAAGGCATTAGCCAATCTTATGAAACTCGAATATATCGATTTGGATGGCTTCAGGTCGCATGAAGTTCTTCCTTTTTTGGCTGGCATCTGCGCCGGGTGTAGCGGTCAAATAAGGGGTCTGTCGGTTCGATGCTCAATTCCCGAATACGTATATGATCATTACGAACCATCATATCCATCAAATCTGCACGTTCAACTACGAGAAATTATTGTTAAATTGTTTAATTTAAGAGCTCTTCGTATGTGGTATTTAAGTCAGGAGGATATTATTCGTATTGTAAGGGAGTGTCCCAGGCTTGAAATATTCAGTGTCACAGAAACTTCGGACAATGAGAGAAACGGCTTTATGTATGCAATTTCGAAGCTGCCTGATCTTCGATATATCGCAATTCCTAGTTTTTACTATTGTGATAGTGTCAAATTCTATCAAAGAGCTGCGGCAAGTAGAAGTTATCATTCTTCTAATCGAGTATTGACAATGTACGTGGCTATCAATGCGCGAATGAGGGCATTCAAAAAGGTAAGGGTGAATATTTGTATTTCAAAGATACATTTTTAACAACTTTTTGATTTTTAGACAAAAGAATATGATGCGCTTGCTAAATTTGTGAAGTTGGAAAATAATATGCCGTAAGTATTTAACACACCTCTTCCTCCTGCTCCTACTATACCACTCAGTGACTTATATCAAGTTGGCTAAGCTCTATCTCGAAAACCATTTCGGAATAGTTTTGATCGGTTCCAAATCATTAGCTCGTATTAAAAAGAATTGACCTTCCCTATTTAGTTAATTATAGTTAGTTGAGCATTCGGACTATCAAGCAGCGTTGCCACTCGTGTTACAATTGTAACATTTTGTTACAATTTTCAATTTCTTGTTACAATGTTACACCCCGACCAATTTTGTTACAATCCGGCAAGAGTGGAGGAGAACTCAACTGTATTTTAATATTTTTCTATTATAAGAAGTATTTTGAAAAACAAATTTTCTATTTTCGTGATTTGTGCATGTTCACCCATCGATCCGGTCAGGCATGTCAAACTTGTGGCCCTCGGGTCACATGCGGCTCACTTCGCAGTTTTGTGCGGCCCGCGGTCAAATCGGAGAAACACAATATGTATCAGCACATTGTGTAAAAATAAAAAATGTATATGTTTGTAAAAAAATTGAGGTGTTGAACTAACTTTATTAAAACTCGTCAAGAATTCAATGGTTTATGCAAACTTAAATTATGTATTTAAAAATCGTGTAATTGTTTTCTCTCGAAATTTATTTAAGAAAGCAGAATGTATTTGGCTTTGCCACAGTTGCATTATAACTTGTGTTCACATTTTTCAGGTATTCGACCTTTCCGTTCAAGCTTGCTTAATTATTGTCCGCCGAATAATTTTGGAATCCAAGGTTATCTCTGGATGACTGGTTCTGATCAGCTGTCCAAAATGTTGAGTAAATTTATTCGCAAATAGTGGCTGTTGATCGATCCACCAAATTTCGGCGTTTTAACTTCTTGTCAAAAGTTTCTAAATTTGTTTGAAGAGCATTTATAATAGAAAATGGGGAAATAAGCTTCTAATCACTTAAATTTTGAGGAAAAGTTTTGGGGTATTGATTCTCAGAAGATACGTCTTTTTGATCCTTATAGACTGGAACTCTCAAATTTGAAATCAGCCGAAAAATGAAGTTTAAAAAAACGCACAATTTCCACTAATTTCAGTAAATTTTATTCAGAATGCATTTTGGCTTCCAACTATGGAGAATAAGCCATCATCATGGCATTAATATTTGATGACGATGGGTATTTTGGCTCAGGTCAGGTTTTCAGTTTGACACTCCTGGATTAAGTGCCCGTTTTTGCTGGTCCTTCATTAATTCAGGATCAGTGTTCATCATTCAATTATACAAGCTAAATTGCGCCAAGCCTTCGACTCAGTTCAGTAAAAAAATTGAATTGTACCTTGACGCAGATTCAAACGAAACACATTTACGGTAGCCAATGTTTTTTCTCGTCATTCAGCAAAATTTGAAATGTAAACTTCATATGGGCACCAAATTTCATTTTAAAACTGCAGCGAAGTGCTCTTTCCATCGCCTCAACTGATCGTCGGTATGGATGAGTAACCTTCCATCACTATTTTTCACCGGGTGTTGATAGGAGCTACGGCCACCTTTACACTCCTTGATGACATTGTATACGGTATTTAAATCATTATTCCGTGCAGCTTCCTCTGCCGTTGCAAGAAGAGCATTGGTATACACTCTTTTGTCACGGCAAACACTACGTCGGACTTCCCGAGCTTGTGAACGGTACAGGAGCTCAATGTTGTGACGATTCTCGTCTGTTGCCTCCGTTCGACAATCCGCTGCCATTCAAAAGTCGTAAAAATATTCCTGAGCTTCGGCGCTATTAGGTTCAGGTAGAGCGTCACTTTAAATTATTCTAATGTTTCTCACTTTAGTACGGAACCTGGTGGTCATTATTCTATCAGAAACTGATTCCCAACTAATCAGACTGCTATGAGCTGCTCTGGTTAATATAGGAGCTCAACGCCTGACTCCCGAGAACTGCCAGAAGCTTTTCCGGAACACAATAACATCGTGCTACGAGTAGGAGATAAATTTTCCCCTCTATTCAACCATCTAATTTTGCTCAGCCCCAAGATGTTGATTTTGTGTCGTCTAAACTCACTCTCTATTTGAAGAAATCGTGCGTTTTGTGGGCCCTCTGAACCATTGTCCAACAGAGTACGCACGTTCCAGAATCCAATCTTTGTCATTATGCGATAGCCAAAAGTCGTAACCGGTAAGTCAGTCCTAATCCGAGGCCTAGTAGACATTTCGTTAGCATAATTAATTTTCAGATGCGCAAGTTGCTGGCATACACATCCTATCCATTTAGTCGCCTTATATGACAAGCCAGCAACACTGAGGTTTATTCTACCCCCACACCACAGAGGTTAAATGCGTTCATGGTAAAGCCTCAAAACATATATAGGAATGGATGGAATCGGAACATTACGTCATAGGGCTGTCATACAAACCAACCCCCAAATATTAGGTTCTTGTCAGTGCTGGATTAACCACGTGGCAGAAGGTGGCAAATGCCACGGGCCCCGCGATTTAAGGGGCCCCGCGTTTTTCTGAAACAAAAATTATAACAACTAAGATGCCAATAAAATTCTAAAAGCCCGTTCCTTTCAAATTCTTAAAACACGTTATCTTTGAACAGTTTACGCTGGGGTGTTCCAAAATTATAGCATAGGTTAATATTGCATAAAAATACAGAAATATTTTTTTTCTAATTCATGCTGGCATTCCCGAAAACCTACGTCCACACTGTTTAAGATTCACATTCTAGCGGGAAATGTATGTGCACACATCGATAGAATTGAGCAACTACAATTATATCTCTCATTCACAGTGGCGTACCGCTTTAAACGTTACGAAAAGTGGGGGCAAAGTTACTTGTTCAAAAATTGATTCAAAATTGTTTCACATTTAAGTGTGTAAGATTTTTTATTTTAATTAATGAAACTGAATAAATGTAAAAGAGGTTAACGTTAATTTGGCTTTCTGTAGCGCATACCAGAAGAATTTACGTTAACCTCTCATCCTTAATATCTTTATTATGGGCCTTTTTTTAGCTAGATGTTTAGTTGTAACCTTTTATTGGCCTGAGTAAACCTGAAAAGGGGCAATTCAATCGAAAGCTATATTAATAGATAACACTTAAAAAAATGTAATATTTTCCCATATTTTATCACTTTTCAGTAAATGTCGATTGTTTTAATTTTCAGAGGTCGTCCAAAAAGAGACTTGTCAAATAAATTCTCCTTTGTCGAATAAATATAATTTGTCTACATTTTTCTGTCAGTTTTACTAATTTAAATAAAAAAATCTTGTCAAACTTACACACGTCATTGAAAAACATTTTTGTGAAACAATTTTGAATCATTTTCAAAATAGACTATCTATTGCCTCCATTTTTCATAATGCTTTGAGAGGTGCGCCACTGTGCATGAGGGAAATGTTATTTCTATATTATATATAGAAATAAGTAAGAAGAAATAAGTAATCGCATGCTCAGTCTTTTGATTTTTGTCAAGCTAGAATGTGAATCTGAACCACTATCCGTCCTGTATCTGTCTTAGTGTGTCTTGACAATATTTATTTGGCTTTCAGTAATACCGATCGATCGTTCCTAACACATTGTCATTGTACATTCGTCATGTATTGCAAAGATGTAATGCTGGTATTTGCTAGCTGCTAGCCGCTTTCCTAAATTACTAATGAAACCGAAATATTAATTTTAGTTTGGTTAATCGAAGTTCCATAGGCCCCGCGTTCAACATTTGCCACTGGCCCCGCGCTTGCTTAATCCGGCACTGGTTCTTGTCAGAAAAACTTTTTTTCTTTTTCAATCTTAAGCAAAGTTCATCCAAGTGAGTTCCTGGATTAGCCTCAACGTATCCAGGAACAGATGGAATCGGAGCAGGTCATAGGGCTGCGTTAAAAATTATTAACGCAAAAGAAGCTTAAGTTGCATTCAAATGTGACGGGTATTCAAATTTCGGCTGCACCCGAAATTAGCCTCGGTCTCGTTTGTTTTAATTTATAACACCTCACTATTTTCGCGAGCAATTGGTAATTTATTTTGGACTTTCGCACATTTATTGCTTAATTTGTTCATTAAAACCAATATTTTAAAATTTGTTACACTGAACCTAAAAATGTTACAATTTTATGATATAAATGTTACACTTAGAAATCTGAAAACGGCAACCCTGCTATCAAGTTGACTAAGCATGTTCAAAAAAGATCGGATGGGTATAAATGTGGTATCAATTCGAAGGGAATTATTGCTATATTCATTTATTGGAATTGAGCTAACGAAAAACGCGACAATTCATTAGTAGTAAAACATTCGGTTCGAGTCCTGACTAAGACCAACAGATGGCCAGCGGACGTTTTCGTTGACTTGAATCGGAGTGTGTTTCAATTCATGTCCAATTTTTGAACATGCTTAGCCAACTTGATAGTTCGAATGATCAACTAACTATAATTAAATAAATAGGAAAGCTTAAATCTTTTTAATGCCGAGCGAATGCCAGCTAACGATTTGCAGCCGATCAAAACTATTCCGTAATGGTTTTCGAGATAGTGCTTAGTCAACTTGATATAAGTCGTCAAATCGCATGATCTCGGTGACCAAGCGACATGGCAGAAACGCGAAATTAAGTTTCTTCGATATTCCGTATTGTATTGGCCATTGTTTGCTGGGTAGGCCTTATAACATGTTCAGAGTGAACGAAAACATAATTTGATTTAGGTCCGATCCCATCCAATTTGACATACGTTTTGTGGCATCAAAAGAAACACATTTCTCTGAGATATGGTTGGAATTGAAGAACAAAAAAAATCTTAGAAGAATCAAATGGGGGGAACCATTTGTATGGCAGCCCCATGACCAAATGGGCCGATCTGGTTCATTTTTACATACGTTAAGGCCTGGATAGACCTCGGGCGAAAATGAGAATGAAATTTTTCCGCTGCGATTTTCTCAATGAATATGCATACTTAACTGTCGTGGAATATGTGGAAAATGTTCGGGAATTCCATTAGCTACAATCCGAAAACGGCTCTCGGCCATTTTATGTATTGTTCCGATCACAACTATTCCGTAATGGTTTTCGAGATAGTGCTTAGTAAACTTGATATAAGTCGTCAAATCGCATGATCTCGGTGACCAAGCGACATCGCAGAAACGCGAAATTAAGTTTCTTCGATATTCCGTATTGTATTGGGCATTGTTTGCTGGGTAGGCCAGATATTTTACATAGTCTTTAATCACTAAACGGTTCTCGTGTTGAACGAGCACAAAGATGATGCATAGGTGTTGCGACGTCTGTAACCGACCCGCAGTTTCTTCAATATTTATACCCTTCGCTCATAGAGTGAAAGGGTATATTGTTTTTGTTACGCCGATATTATGTAACACCTCAAAGGAGCCACCGGAGGTATGGCAAAGTATATATATAAATGATCAGGGTCGGTCCCTGAATCGAATAAGCCATGTCTGTCTGTCTGTCTGTCTGTCTGTCTGTCTGTCCGTGTGTCTGTCTGTTAGCACGATAACTCCCGAAATAATGAAGCTAGCGGTTTGAAATTTTGGTCAAATGTTTGTTTTGCTAAAATCTTGGACGGTATTGAAAATGGGCCAAATCGGACCACGGGTTCCCCTACCTCCCATACAAACTACCCCTCCTTGATATTTTAATTCGGTCATAACTTTCGGTAGAATATCGCTATCGACTTGAAATTTTGATCAATGTCTCATTCTGACATATACTTTGAGTTGATGGAAAGTGGATTAGGTCCGACTACCCCTACCCCTACTTCCCCTACAAAGTTATATTCAGTCATATCTTTTGATAGAATGTCACGAAAAACTTCAAATTAATATCAAATGGTAGCCGTTGGATGTATTGACAAGGTAATAAAGATGTGTCAGGTCCGACCCATCTACCCCTCCCTCCCCAACAAAAAATATGAAATTGAATATTTTGGGTTTTGCGTGCCTTCTAGGTCTGTACATGGGTATAGGGTATACACTCAACGTGCTATTCGCACGATTAGAACTCGGTCTCGTAACTTTGTCATTAAGTTTGTAACGCATTAAAGGAAGCATCTCCGACCATACAAAAAGTATACATCATATATGATCAGCATGACTTGGGGAGTCGATTGGAGCATATCCGTCTGTCTGTCTGTCTGTTGCGACGCGTTTTACTCGGCGGGTATTGAAGCTAGCAAGCTGAAATTTTGCACACGTGCTTCTTATCGTTGCAGGCTGTTTGTATGTTTGATTCACTCAAATTGGATCACTGGGTCATGGGGCTGCCATACAAACCTAGCTCCCCAATTTGAGTTCTTCTAAGAAAAACTTTTTTATTTGTGTACCAATTTCAACCAAATTTCACACAAATATGTTTCTATAGATAACACAAAATATATGCAAGAATGGATCAAATCGGACCATGGGGTCATGGGGCTGCCATACAAACTTAACACCGCAAATTAGGTTATTCTAAGAAAAACTTTTTTATTTGTACACCAATTTCAACCAAATTTCACACAAATGTATTTCTATTGATGACACAAAACATATGTAAGATTGAATCAAATCGGACCATGGGGTCATGGGGCTGCCATACAAACCAGACCCCCCATATTGGTTCTTCTAAGAAACATTTTTTACACCAATTTCACAAAACCTTGAATCAATGTGTCTTTAGCAAAGCAACTAAAAAATTCAAAACGAATGGAATCGTACTGTGGGGTCATGCTGCGGCAACCCCAATAAAATTTTCCGAGTAAATATTTTTATTTGGCCACTAATTTCAACCAAGCCCAAAACTTTTGTCAAGACGGAAGAAAAAGAATGAGGAGGGGGATTAAATGCAAGTCATAGGTACGCCCGAAAGAACTTTTAGCCCAAGCGAAGGGTATCCAAATTTCGGCCGCGCCCGAAATTAGCCTCGGCCCCGGGGTTGGCGAGCGAAGCGAGCAGGGGGCGAAGCCCCCTAGTTCGTATTGTGTTGGCCATTGTTTGCTGGGTAGGTCAGATATTTTATAAATAGTCCTTTAATCACTAAACGGTTGAACGATTTTTGTGGTCGGATGTTGGATTAGGGACAAAATTTCACTTTATAGACTGCTCCCACTACACGTTTTCGGCTAACGAATGACTGCCTACACGGCCTTATAATATGTTCAGAGTGAACGAAAACATAATTTGATTTAGGTCCGATCCCATCCAATTTGACATACGTTTTGTGGCATCAAAAGAAACACATTTCTCTGAGATATGGTTGGAATTGAAGAACAAAAAAAATCTTAGAAGAATCAAATGGGGGGAACCATTTGTATGGCAGCCCCATGACCTCATGGGCCGATCTCGTTCATTTTTACATACGTTAAGGCCTGGATAGACCTCGGGCGAAAATGAGAATGCAATTTTTCCGCTGCGATTTTCTCAATGAATATGCATACTTAACTGTCGTGGAATATGTGGAAAATGTTGGGGAATTCCATTAGCTACAATCCGAAAACGGCTCTCGGCCATTTTATGCATTGTTATATTTTTCTCGTCTCTTCTAGACGTTCCAGTGGGTTCGATAGATTTTCGCGTACACAATAATGAATAAAGGTTTGTGTTCGTAGAGACGACTCATGGGATCATCGCTCAGCGATCGAAGTTAAACCACCGGTTTTGAGCACTATATGAGTATATTTTCTATGCAGATATGTTCCTTTAGTCTATAGTCGATATTAGGAAAGTAGAACCATTTAAAAAAATTTTAAATACGCATCGAAATTGGATTGAAAACTACGATCGCTGAGAGGAACAGCACAGGCGCACAGCAAATTCGTGAGTCGAGAGTACATACGAACTCTCTTTACGAACTGCCTTCTAACAAAAACAAAACACAAGTCGTCATGCCAATAGTTTTTTCATGCTTCGCGCGACTCGTGCGATTGTTTCAATAAGTGTTGGATTTGACGCTTATTGCCGCACGAACTTCAGGCGTTGAGAGCTACTTTTCAAATCAGATGTATTAAATACACCAGATTTGAAAAGTAGAATACAAATTTTGTATTTTATATCTAACAATGGATATACATATGTAGATAATAGAAATTAATAAATACCGCTCATGGGCATTCCCCACTATGGGATATGCGGGATAGCCGGTACCACCGCCGGGATATCCAATCAATCCTTGATAATTTCCATTATATTGAATTTGAATTTGTTAATTTTGCATAGTTATGTTATCTTTTGCTTATTTACGCTGTTGGATGAAAGTGCGCAACGATTTTTTCAATCTATGATGATGGCGTAACCAAGCAAAATATGGCGTAACTATTTAAAATAAACAAAAATTCCATTTAATACAATAGAAAAGCTTTCTGAGTATTGTGTGTGTCTTCTCTATGCGATAAGACTAACCAGCCGACAGGTACTGAATATAGACTATCAGAAACCCGGCCCTACTGTGTTAACACGCTTGGGTATCCAAAACGACTGAAAAACTTTTCCAGTGTCATGCTTGAAATAGATTACGCGCATCAGCAGCAGCATCGGCAGAATTTCATAGCTGAAAAATATGCTGAATGCCAAGTTTTCTGCTCAACATTTTTGTCAGCAATGTAAAATGCATTGCGCTTGACGTTTCGCGATGCCGATGCTGCTGCTGATGCGAGTAATTTATTTCAAGCATAAGACATTTTATTACCTTCAAATCGTGAAAACTGCCCACAAAATTGTATAATATAAATAATTTTCGCAATACTAATTGCTAATCTGCACACCCAAGCAACACTCCACTCTCCTTTGTAGATTACAAGCGACTAAATAACTATTCCAGTGGAAGATGTGCTTACTTGTAAAAGCTTTTTTCCGCAAATTTTGTGAAAGCTTTGCCGCTGGAGCGCCGCGCCGCTCAAGTTTACGCTGGTGGCAGTAGACGAGAGCCCTTAGGTGTAGCTGAATCTTCTGTGAAATCAATCTTATTTTTTGAGGAGGTCTAATTTTGGTTCTAGAAACAGTTTACATACTATGTCTTACGATGATACGCAGTTTTTTCGTTTCTTTAGACATAGTTTATATTTCGCCGAACGTTTGATCGCATTTGTGGCCGTCATTTCCATTGAAATATATATGGTAAGGGCTAGAAAATATTGTTGAACGATATTTTTCATCAAGATATAGAACCAATGGTCTGTCTAGGTCTATGTGCCAACCGAAGGGTCAATTACCACGTTGGCATTTTGGAGAGTAATAAATATTACGCGGATTTTATATTCTCAATTGTAAACAAAGAATTGACATTTGAAGAAAATTTTCACAGGTACAATGAACTGCAATATTGTGAAAACGGTGCCATTTTTTTTTCTGATGCCCACTCATGACGAACGCATGCTTTCTCTAAGCACTCGCGTTACTGTAACACAATTTATTACAACACACACGGATATATACACGATTTACAATTTCACTAATTACTGACTAGTTATTGATCCGACATAATCCATGAGTAAAACTATACTGACTCACTGACTCTAGTCGACGCCCTTATATACTCGTTTCCACTGTTCCGGAAACTTCGGTGATGCACTTTCTGGAAACTTCCGGAAAGTCCTGGTTGTTGGTATAAGCTAATACGTCTACGTTGTTTCTCATTAGTAACGTCAGCCCCCTCTGGTGTAAACTAAGGGTTGATAGCCTTGACACATTAAAAGGTACGTTTAATTGTGTTTATCCCGTGCAGGTTTGGGTAGAACTTCATGTAAAAAAAATTACACTTACCCAGGTAGAGTTCACGTGTGCAACTATCCTACACGGGATAGAGCTCAAATGTAGATGGCGGACGCATAGGGGAAATATGAGGGAATTTGTTTTTTCAGACCGAATGTGAGGGTTTTTCTCATCACGAGAAAAGATTTTGCAAAGAAATAATCATCTTTTGTGATAAAATCCACCACTTCTAAAAAATAAGCCGACAAAGGTGAGTCAAAGATGCAAAAAAACTGTCAAATGTCAGCTGCACGGTCGGAAATTTAGTTTATTTATTAAACCTTTTTTGATTGTATATAGTTCCAATACAAAAAAGTTTAATTTTTAAACTTTTCGATTGTTTACACCTAAATAAAACTAAATAGTTTAAATACAAAACTTTGCATTATATTTGATTTTAATACATTGCGTTTAGGTTTTAATAAAATAAAAGTTTAAATCCAAAACTAAAATAATTAAATCCAAAAGCAGAATCGGGTGAAATATTAAAACTGGAGAGGTTTACTTTAAAAAAAATTTAGTTTAAAATGTTTTTTTTTAAGTCGATATTTTTTTTTATTTCATATTACATTTTTTGTGGGGCATGGCTGCGTTCACTCAACCGTTTATGGGCTATTTGAAGTATATAATGTTCAGACACTTGGATCAGGCGGCACATGTACCTATGGAAATTTGGATCACGCCGAGATTCGATCTCCGGACCCCTAGATTCCTAGCATGTGCGACTCAACCGAGTGCACCACGGAGGGCTTATACCTCATGATTATTTATTATTTCATGAACAACTGGCCATATGGCAAGTACTTAAAACTGCTTTTGGTTTAAAGTTTAAAGTTTAGTCCAAAAGATTAAATTTTAAACTCATGGTTTTGATTTTAAACTCTGATTTTACAACTTTTAAACTTTTAGTCTCAATTTTAAACTTTTAGTTTACACTTTAATATATGTCTGGTTTTATTGAAAAATTTTAGTCATTAAGGTCCAATTGGTTTACTTTCTAATATTTTTAGTCTTAAAAATTTATAAAACTTTCGGATTTCTTAAGAAATAAACCAAATTTTACTAAAATTAATAAAACAATTGAATTGTTTAGATTTGAAACAAAATTTGCTTAAAATATGGAGTAAACTTTTTCGGTTTACTGTAAAAGTTTTAAAAAGAAACTAAATTTCCGACCGTGTGGTTTGGTCTTAACCGGGATGTTACCCGCGATCGTTTTTTTCGAGTCAGATTTACCCGCGATACGAAAAAAAACGTCGCTACAGTATTATTTTTTGATTTCCCGGTCATTTCAACGTGGAAAATATCTAATGACTAGGGAATCGAAAAATAATACATAAAATGCCCGTGAAAAATTTTGGAACCGTTCTCGGATTGTACATAATGTGTAGTATACATTTTCGTTATGAAAATCGCAGCTGAATAAATTTCACTTTCGAGGTCTATCCATCCCTTAAACACCTAATTGAAAATGAAACCGTAATGAACCTGCAAAATATCGTGGTGAATTTATAATTTTAGCTTCAACCATTGCTACAAAAGCGTTTTACGTCCTAAATCATCTTAAAAATAACTAAAAAAAATAATTTCCTCCTTGTCCGAATGCATTTTCAAGATGAAAATGGGTTGATTTCTTAGCATATTCTCCGTCAAGCGTGGGGAGTTTCGCAAACGTCGAACCGTTTTACTGTCCAACTACGAGTTGATCGTGGAAATGACCGCGGAATCGAAAAATAATACATAAAATATCAGAGACCAATTGGGAAACCATTTAGTTTATCGAGTTTCCCAGCGTTTGTGACATATTCCACGCTTACTGTCGTGTTCATTTTCATTGAGAAAATCGCAGCAGAACAAATTTCAGTCTCATTTTCGCCCGAGGTCTATCCAGGTCTTAGCAGCGGAATCACATTTGTGTGAGGTTTAGTTAAGATTGCACCATAATTGAACAAGTTTTTCTTAGAAGAACCCTTCTTTTATTTGGGGTTTGTATGGCAGCCCCATGGTCTGATTTCAGCCATTCAGCAATTTTATACAGTTCGGAGGAGGTTCCCTTAATGCGTTACAAACTTCATGACAAAGTTAATATACCCTTTCAGACTAGAATGACCTAGTAATAATTTAAGCGCGTCGAATCAGATTTTGAAAATTACATTAAAAAATACCGGCGTACAGAGGGCTGAGCCCGCAATACGAGGAGTTTTTAGAATTTTAATGCATACTGAATATTTTTTGTACATATTTTATAAGCAATAAATAAGAATTGTGCACAACATTAATGAAATGCTTCCTCTAAATCTATTTTTGGATTGGTCTAAATAAACGCGTTCCAGAATGAAAGGCGCTTCCACCTTTAATTAGACCAATCCAAAATTATATTTACTATTTGCCCAGTTTGTATAAAAGTACTCCAAGGCAAATCTACAGGCATTTTTCGATTTAAGATTTCTGATGGCCTTTGAGCAAAAAAACTCAGGCAAACGTAAGGATGGCTTGGCTTTATATATGAACTGAATAATTAGCTATAAATCTACAGTCACTGTTTTTTTTTAATGAAGGAAAAGCAACTTATATGAAATGATTAGATTGTGTCCCCTGATATAAGAGCCCACGCAAGCTTTCCAATGAGTATTCTTCAAGTATACTTTTGCAGCTATTCAGGGACACCCTGTTAACTTGGTCCTACAAACTTCAAAAATATTTGTGGCAAACAATATTACCATTCTATGCATTTCCACCAAATTTCATGTTCATTGTCTCATCAAGTTAAAAGATATGCATTGAAGAAATGCTTAAGAAGCTTTCCTTGCATTGTAAAAGGCCCTTACTAAATACTTACTTGGCTATATTTCCGGCTTGGATACAGTTATTCGAATGAAATAGATATATTCCCTATGTAATTTTCTAAAAAAAAACCCTTAGCAGAATTTTCATATTTATCGTATATAAGGCCATACTGACCAATCTTTGTGCAAAGTTTCATATCGATCTCTATAACGGTTTAGAAAAACGGAGGTCGAAAAGGAAGTTTAACTTTAAACACCAATAACTTGTTTACCGTTACTTGAAACTGGAAATTACTAACTGTTATGAGATGTACTCGTTTAGATATTTGATTTAAATACCCATACGTCAATCTCCGATAAAAACTAAAAAAGTCGACTTTTTTCAAACGTTCGGGACACCATGTTATCTTCTTCCTGCCAACTTCTAAGATATGTGTGCCAAAGACTGTAACTATTCTACACATTCCTACCAAATTTCATGACAATCGGTTGAGCCGTTCGCGAGTTATTTACTGAACAGACGGACGGACGGACGGACAAAATCGATTTCATAAGGGTTTTTTTTTGAAAAAAAAAAATTCTAAAAAACTCAAAAATGAAAGTTTGGTTATGTCATTTTCAGGCTTCTTTTCGTAGATAGTGTAGATGGTAAGTAGCTGCCAAATGGTAGCTCGCAATTCCCGCCATTTAGCAGGCAGTTTGGGTACAGTTTTACGCCATCAGCCCTCCAAAGAAGAATTTCGTTTGTCTGCTTATCGACACTAGCGCCACTTACTGTTCGCCATATAGCGGACAATATTGGAGACACAAAAGTTCTCCTTATGAGAACGGATAGCAGAGCAAGACTCTTTCCCTTGACTCAAAGCAAAGGCTCCGGAAACTAAAAAACCCTCTCTGAGTGCTATATACCCGAAACTAAGAACGGGGCATTGCCCCTTTCGGTAGCTCACCAGGAGTCTCTGAATTATTCACAACGACTTTTGTAGAAGAATTTGGTTGAGGAACAAGAGGATTTCTTTTGGCCGAAAAATACATATACATACATAATAAAATATAAAAAATTCTGCGCTACTAAGCTGTTTAAGGTATGTTTGCAAAAAACATCCTCTAAAGCTCTATCCACACACGTTACCATTTTACTATAGCGGCAAACTCCAATGTAACAAGATGGCCATCTATACTATGGTGTTTCACACGTTGCGAAGTTTATCATAGTAAGTTTATCTAAACTTCTTTCAGAAAGCGGAACAACACAAAGTAATTGCATTACCAGGTTTCTAGTCTTATAATTTGAGAGTGGAAGATATTTCTTAACTAAGTAACGGGTGGTCCAACTAGAATGCACGATGTTAATTGAGTGTCACACCTTAACGGTAAGTTTCTCGCCCAACTTTATTAGACATTTCTTTTCTTCAGTTTTTGGCAAATTCAACCATGTAGAAGTATACACAATTACGTCAATAAGCCAAAAACTATTCAAGAGCTTATGGATGAGATAATTCAGCACATTAACGATATTTAACCTCAATTATGTCTCAGAGATCCGAGTCAAATATGGACCATCGGATAGAAGTATGCCACGGTAGCCATGGCGAGCATTTGGCCGATATTTTGTTTCACACATAATTGCCATAGATCCTTCTATCATAATAAAAAAAATAGATAATTCTCTAAAAACTTGTTGTTTTATAAACAATTAACTCCATGTATTTACGTTGGACCACCCTTTATAATATCAACTCCATGAGATAAATAAAAAAAGAGACTCACTCAAAATAAAGTTGTCGGGAATACTCGAAATCATGTTGTTCCACCAGTAAACCTGTGTCACAAAACGGCGGAAAGTGTAGCACAACTTGTCAGAAAAACGCATAAAATTTAAACCTCTAAAAAATATCAAATGAATCTAATTTCGTAAATAGGCAAATTATATTTTATATAAAGTAGGTTTTTTGAGTCACCCCGTGTATCAGCTGAAGCTGATCGTTACCCAAAGCTACACGGGATAACCAAAAAAACCCACTTAATAATCTTTAAAATTTGGTTTTCTTTTTACAGAGAGTCACTATTTCACGACCACTTAAACACAGAATCGAAATCAACTTTTATAAAGAAGAATATCCTTACAGTAAAAAACTACAACGAGCTTATTACAAGCACGCCCACCATTAACATTATAGACCTTCCGGATGAGTGCTTACTTAAAGTCGCATCCTACCTGGAACCAATTGACCGGCTTAAGCTAGCATCTATTCATAGCCGATTTTTCTATGCAGTTCGCTCTTTAATCAAAGGAATGACCTTCGACCTTAACGAAATCAGTGAAACATTCACTCTGCTGGAAGCAAAGAATCTCTTCAGAACATGTAACGATCTTTTCCAGAGAGTACGATTCGTCAAGGGTGCCTTGGAATATTTGAAACTGATTGAACCATACAGTGAACAGTTGGTGGAAATACACATAAGCATCTTGAATACTGACGAATATCGCGCCAATGAATTATTAATTTCTTCGCCGATGAGCAAACTGGAGAAAATAACCCTTGAAAATTTCTATTACGCTGAATTATTAGAGAAGCCCTCCTCTAATAGAAAAGAGTTACGATACATAAGCGCTGAATATGACCCAATACGTCAATTTATCATTAATATGAATTTGAAAGAGCTTAGCCATTTGAAGGAGATACATTTACGAATGGAAAATCCATGTTATGAGTTTCATTCAAAGAAAATATGCATGAAATTGGCTTTGATTGAAACATTGTCAATAAGTTTTAAAGTTACTCTAACACTGGAACAAATACGAGGCCAAGTGCAACATTCTCCTGACTTATCAAATAAACTTGTCCAATTGCCTAATTTGAGACACGCTGTCGTAGAATTTGAATCATGGTCTTGTGCCAATAATGCTGAAACATTGATAGATAAATTGATTTCATATCATTCCAACGACTTGCTGACTTTGCGAGTGGTATGCAAAGCAGCTGGTTCATTGAACAAAAGATGGGTTGAAAATATCAAGGCCAAACGAAATAGATTTCAAAAATTGGACAATTTTGAAATTATTTTGCCGCATACGATGAAATAATAATTATATTAACGGCAGAACCTTGAGTTATTAAAAGAAATATTTTGTGATATATAGAATGAAATTAATAAAAAAACAGAATTTTGTATGTATTTTTACGTTTTATTTAAATTTTCTATTGTATTTAAAGGTCCATCTAGATTAGTCACCAAATGGTGTCACGTGCAGCCTAAAGGCTGTTTTAATTCCATCCAAACTAGTCACGATTTGGCTGTGCGTCCAGTTTTGATATTCAATATATGGCAACTCAACCAACCGCTTGCCAAATTGTTCGTTCTTTTGTGTGAAATTGAATAATTCCTGTAATAATTCAACCGCGCAGAGTCCGATTTTGATAATTAAATTTAAAAA